>CM042953.1:4974720-5107559 GCA_023678885.1 Pogostemon cablin
TTGTGAGCATCTGTTTATACTTTATAAGGAAACCGATAATATGATCTTCCGCGTGTTGTCGCACAACATATTATCTACAGTATAAAGTAAGTGGACTATTGCATCGAACATATAAATAAATTATAAGATGCAATCATTTGATCATATGATTCTCATTTCAAATTAATTTTTATAACATTGTTCATACAAAAAGCTAGACTTTTAGTATACAATCCAACAATCTCCCACTTATACTAAAAGACTATGCTGTCATGTCTTCCGCCATACATCTGATTTCCACTCCCACTACACGACCATCAAAAGCTCTCGCCTTAAGGTCCTTGTAAATGGATTTACTAGGTTATCATCCGATGTAATCTAGGTGACAACAACCTTCCCCTCATCATACAATTTCTCGTAACAGGTGGTACTCGCGCTCCATGTGTTTAATTTCCTTATGGGCTCGTGATTCCTTCAAGTTTGCAACTGCACCAATATCATCAATATAAATTGTGATATCCTTGGGCAAACTTAGAAACACTTCAAAGTCCATCTTGAAGTTTCTAGAGTCATACAGATACTTTGGCTGCCTCATAGGCTCCAATTTATCATCTTTCCATGATGGAGTCCGGAGTCTAAAATATATTTCTATATAACACTCCTCCATATTATGACTCAACTTCCTAAAATTAAACGCATAAGCTTTGAGGTGGATTTACTGCCGTCCCTATCTGATTTGAAAAATCTGAATCTATGTAACCCATAAGAATCAGTGAATCTGTTCGGTAAGCCCACATATAGTTTCTAGTCCTTTTCAGGTACATAAGTATATGTCTTACCACAGTTCAACATTCTTATTTTGGGTTACCTTGATACCCACTGTTCATGCCATCGGCAAAACAGATATCCAATCTCGTGCATAGCATTCCTTAGATTAAGCTTCCTCATTTGCTGAAGCATAAGGAACCGCTTTCATCTTCTTTATCTACTTTTGTGTCACAAGACACATTCACTTAGATAAATTCACATGCTAAACGAGTAAGGATCGTATCATTATATGAAATTTGAGATAAGCATAACATCCTTTCTTGTGATCCGTATTACCGTGATCAAAAGGATATTTTTTGCTTTTCTTAAGTCCTTCATCTCATACCGCTTTATCAACCATACCCATACGCCCGACAATACTCTTTCACTGTCTCCAATGAGCAAGATACTATCTACGTATAGTACAAGAAATACCACCACGTTTCCATCACTCTTTTCAATACACAAGACCCATCCGATCATTGATTAGATCCATGTCACTGGATTACCTCATCAAAACAGATGTTTCATGATCTTGAAGCTTGCTTTAGTCCATGAATGAACACTTTTAAGCTTATTATCACAATGCTCTTAGCTTTTTGCAATGAATCACTCTGGTTGCTTCACATAGATGTTTCCCTTAAGACTTCCAATCAGGAAAGCTGTCTCGACATCTATTTGCTATCCCTCATATTTCATATGAGTAGTAACAAATAAAAGAGTCCGGATCAACTTAGGCATAGCTACCGGCGAACAGGTTTTCTCATAATCGAACCCTTTCTTTCTGAGTATACCTTTTCGCAACAAGCTTGCTTCCAAGGTTTTCACCTTATTCTATGATCCTCTTTTATTCTTGCATGCCCGCTTCCAATGGATTTTACGCCATTTAGCGGTTCAACAAGCATCCAAACCTAATTTAAAATCCATCGATTCTATTTTAATATTCATTGCACTTTGCTAGGATTTGGCATTTCTAACTTGTAGTGCTTCGTCGTATCCGTGGGCCCATTTCATGTTTGCGAGGGACCAAGTCTCACGACTTTCCCTAAACATGTATCTTAAAGGTTGTCAAAGAATCCTCCCACTACAACAAGACACTACATGCAATTGTGTATCAGACGTGACACGCGTTGCAGTTTACCTTGTGGTATATCCTTTTGTACAATTGGTACTTATACTTTGTGTTTTTCCCTCTCACTTCCTTTAAAACAATTTATACATGGGTTTATGATTTAATACATAGTCTTTTTCCAAAAATCTAGTGTTTGTGTTAACAATCACCATTCGATCTTTTGGACTAAATAAATCACCCTTTATTTTTCTAGGATATCCCACAAACAGACAAACATTCATACGAATTACTGTTTCTAGGGCATACCCATAAAATGAATTTAGTAATTCTAAATAATTCATCATCCATCTAATCATTTCCATAAGAGTGCTACACCTTCTATCCGCCACACCATTCAGTTGGGGTATGCCCGGTGTAAACAATTTGAGATTTAATCTCAACCTCTGATTAATAGCTCCTAACTATCCTAAGAGGTACTCGTAATGACGATTAAATCGTCATTACTTGATATATTTTCCATGACGCTTCACTGTTCCAGCCTTGCAATTCTTGAATTAATCAAAGAACTTAGACATGCAGTGCATCAAATAAATATATCGGTATCTAGAATAATCATTGATTGACGAATATTCATATCCACCTCTCATCCGGACAATCTTAGGACCACATAAATCATAATGAACTAATTCCAACATATATATCTTTGGTTCTACACCCCCTTTGCCTTGAAAAAGAAATTAGTCATTTTTACTCCCAAGCAAGACTCGAAAGTCAGATAGTTTTCACTTCAGATAAACCTAAGGGTCTATCGGCTATCAACTTTTGAATCATACTCAAGTAAAATGATCTAGTATTAGATGCCAAATATATGTTTAGTTCATATCCGAAGGTATCTTTCTCTTACTAAGATTAGAAGATTCATTATTAATTACTATTTGTTGCATCTGTGGAATATACATGATTTAAGAGTATACAAATTGTTCACCAACGTACAATAACAGATTACAACTCTATCCTTCATTATAATGACCATGTCATTTAAATAAAATGGAGTATCCATCTATTAATGCATAGAAATTGAAATCAAATTCTTTCTATGAAAACGTACTTAAAACAATTTCTCATAATCAAACGTCTACTCATATCATTAGATAAATAGACAACTCCCACTGCAATAGCCACTACTCTTGTAGTTTTACCCATGTCATAACAATCTTATCCTCACTTAGTAATAAACATTTAGTGATTCCAGTATCTATACACTTCATGTCAGTAAATGCCATCACTAATCATGTTTTAAACAACTAGTGAATAAGATATAAAACTTGTTCACATTATGATGAAAATGGTTTTCCTTTGCCACATGTTTTGCCAGAAGTTTTCCACCATATACATCCTAATGTAATTCAGGTGGAACTTACTCAAAAACATCTAGGCAATTCACGAAGAATTAAATTGATCTAGGTTTCCCTTCAATTTATACTCCATGCTTTCCCAATTTATTCATCAAATTAAATCATGATCTTCTGCCTTTTAACTTACTCAAGTATCCGAAAAGTTACATGAGACTATCATATTTCTATGAACCTCTCATCTCTTCACTAAAGTCTTTAATAGGCATCATGAGACGTCCCTTGTGAGAACACACATGTATTTTCTTAAGCAGTAAAATTCAAAACCAAAATTCTTTTCTAATCATCTAATTTGGACAAGTAAATATAATTTCTTTTAGTTAATAATATGTGAGATAAAACCATTTGAAAATCAGAGAATCATAAATTAATTTACCGATCAAAACTTCGAATTTTATCCTTTTATATTGATTCCCTCAAAACAATATAAAAATAAAATTCACCGACATCTCAAGCACCGTGAGTCTGCAAGCCACGTTAGTGTGGACGTTTACAAACCCGAACATTTACAAGAGAAGGTTTTACCCATTAATTTCATTTGTCAACCTAACTTTATGACAAAATAATTAATAGTCGGTTCCTCTTTAGCCATGCAAATAATAGCAGTGACTCCGTTGGGGAGGATACTAATTATTTACACCTAAGTGTACACCATTATTTGATCCCAAGTCCACCGCGCGAGCTTGTGTGCCTTACAGTTGGAGAAGTACACACACGCTCGGATAGCTTCCTACAATCATCAATTATAAGTTTGTACCAGTGAGCCCCACATAAACTCATCCGTTAGGGAGAAAGGCCAATTGCCAACACGCAAGTTCATGTGCCACATTACAAACAATAATTATGTAATGAAGTATGTACCAGTGATCCGTGAATAAACTCATCCGTTAGGGAGGAAGGCTATTGCCAACACGCAAGTTTACTCACATCACTTACAAACCAATAATGGAGGCAGCGGGAATTTTTACCAATCCCCTCTCCCACTTAGTTATTTAAGACCGAGGGTTTTTACATGCATATAATATTTCAGAATAAAATATGCAACCTAGCATGCTCATACTTCCAAATATATAACAATAATTGACCAATAAAACAATTATAGCAGTTATATATAAGGAAATAAATTGCCAAAAATAAGTTGACTTGATCAACACTCCAACATACATGCATATAATATACCAAATATAATACGCAATCTAGCATGCTCTATTTAAGGCAATAAATCATAGAGAATCATGCATACATATATAACAATAATCAATTAATAAATCAATTATAACAGTTATATAACAGCGAATTCGATTGTTCGCCACCAATCACGAATGCGGACAACTGCAATGGGAATCGACCTCCCTGCAGCCTGCTGCTCCACTCTGGTACCCTGCCCGATCATATTGTGAAGACTCACGCGGAACCTGATGCAGACCAGTCGAACTTGATGCAAACCTGCTCGAACCTGGTGCAGAGTCGATCAAACCTGATGCAGACCAATCGAACCTGATGTGAATCCGCTCGAACCTGGTGCAGCATTGATCGAACCTGATGCAGACCAATCGAACCTGATGTAAATCCGTTCGAACCTAGTGCAGCATTGATCGAACCTGATGCAGACCAATCGAACCTAATGCAAATCCGCTCGAACTTGGTGCAACATCGATCGAACCTGATGCAAACCAATCGAACCTGATGCAAATCCGCTCGAACTGTCGCTCGTCCAAGGGCCTACTTGCACGGAACCAAGTTCAGCCCAACGCGCAACATCAAACTACACCAACTGTAGGAACCTGGAAATCCAATCTCCACCGTCCAGAATCTACGCCTGTGCGTTTTGAACATGCTATCCAAATTACAGGTCGATCCAACGGTTAGATTGTGAGAAATAGCTCTTTTCCCTCGACTGCGCAGAACAGAATCGCCCAAAAAACTGCTTCTGTTTTCGGCGTATTTCCGACAACACAAAGCACTAAATACGATCTTCACCGTTCAGAATGTACATCCACATAATCTGAACGTGCTGACCAAAAATCAGCCTGATCCGACGGTTGAAACGCTGGTTATTGCCTCTGCAATATCACTGCGCTGGATTTTCTCTCAATTCCTTCCTTCCATGTGAAATTGACGAACAGTTTTCGTCGAATCCTCTCACACACAACCATCAACGAACAGATATGATATAGGGTATATTTCACATAGGGATATTCATGGTTTGCGTAGTAAAACCAAAACCCTAAACATGCGATCCTAATTTCAAAAAATTAATCACATAAACCCTAGCCTAACATGTCACGCTTCACCACGAAACCGAAGCTCTGATACCAATTGTTGGTGCTTGAATCATTTGGTTAACGTGACCCATTAGGGATTCATATGAATTTTGGAACATGATGAACTGCAGCAGCAAACGACCTTCCGGTCTTCTGCTGTATGTCCCAAGTCCGATCTCGACGTCGTGTGGGCGACGATCTACGAGACCTACTCAATCTGCTCTCAACCCTCATCATACGTGAATAATGAATTAGATTAGGGTTCCAGATAAGGTGAGGTGACTTATATACATGGGCTACAGCAGGGACCAGGAGGAGAAATTGGGTTGGGCCTCCATTGGGCTTAAGTATCCAAGCTTAGCCCAAAGCTTATACTTAAGTCCAATAATAATAATATATTCCACTAAAATATTATTATTGCACTACCGTACCAATCCCAAAATTACGTTTTGGGCTCCTTCTTATTATGAGCCCGTTAGTCTCCCCATGTTTAAGATATACAATGTCCATTAATTAATTTAAGTTAGTGACAACTCAATTAATTAATATCTCATCCAAGAGTAGTACCACTCAACCTCATTATCATGCCGGAATAAATTCCACCTGCAGGATTTACATGATAATCCTTATGAGCTCCTCAAGGGGACATCATCAACCTATGACGGACACGAATTCCTTCTACAATCAACAACACACCATAGAGACAGCACTACTTCCCAACTCATCGAGTTTGTTGATTTAATAACATGTAAATCTCACCCATTGATGAATCAAAGAAATACATACTGCCCTACGTGTCGAGGTTATTGTATAGGGATTAAGAGCACGAACTTCCATAATAACTGAGATCAAGTTCTCCTATAAGTCAGTATAAGTCGAACGATCTCAAGCGGTCCTGCTCAATACACACAAGTGCACTAATGTGATTCTATAGCCAAGACAAGCTAATACCAAACCACACTACAACCATCCCGATAGAGAGTCCCCGTCTATCTCGGTTGTGAGCATCTGTTTATACTTTATAAGGAAACCGATAATATGATCTTCCGCGTGTTGTCGCACAACATATTATCTACAGTATAAAGTAAGTGGACTATTGCATCGAACATATAAATAAATTATAAGATGCAATCATTTGATCATATGATTCTCATTTCAAATTAATTGTTATAACATTGTTCATACAAAAAGCTAGACTTTTAGTATACAATCCAACAGTTATATAATCTAAAAACTTGTTCTCCAATTATATACTCATGTATAATAACTAATTTGACCATCAAAATGGTAAGAAAATGCACACTTCAATGAGTTCTTGACCTGGCTTTGGGAGTAGAATCAGCTATGCACTTTGACTTTTTAGTGACTCTATGGCGCAAGCTTCCTAGCATTTTTATATACTTAAAAGATGTTCTCCAACTATATTCTCATGTCTAATAACTAATTTGACCACAAAAATGGCAAGAAAATGCTCACTTCAAGGAGTTCTTGACCTGGCTCATGATATAAAATCAGCGCTGCACTGTGTGTTTTTAGTGACTCTATGGCGTAAGCTTTGTAGTAGTTATATATTCTCAAAACATGTTCTCCAACTATATACACATGTATAATAACTAATTTAACCATCAAAATGGTAAGAAAATGCACATTTCAAGGAGTTCTTGACCTCGCTCAGGGAATACAATCAGCTCTGGACTTTCACTTTTTAGTGACTCTATGTCGCAAGCTTCTTAGCATTTTTATACTCAGAAAATATGTTCTCCAACTATATTCTCATGTATAATAACTAATTTGACTATATAAATCGTAAGAAAATGCTCACTTCAAGGAGTTCTTGACCTGACTCACGGAGTAGAATCAGCTTTGCACTTTGACTTTTCAGTGGTTCTATGGCGCAAGGTTCCTAGCATTTTTATACTCTGAAAATATTTTCTCCAACTATATTCTCATATCAAATAACTAATTTGACCATAAAAATGGGATGCAAATTCTCACTTCAAGGAGTTCTTGACCTGGCTCACAGAGTAGAATTAGCTCTGCACTATGAGTTTTTAATGACTCTATGGTGCAAGCTTCATAGCAGTTATATACTCTAAAAAAATGTTATCCAACTATATTCACTTTTATAATAACTAATTTATCCTTAAAAATGACAAGAAAGTGCTCACTTCAAGGACTTCTTGACCAGGCTCACAGAGTAGAATCAGCTACGCACTGTGAGCTTTTAGTGGCTCAATGACGCAAGCTTCCTAGCATTTTTTAGTCTAAAAACATGTTCTCCAATTATATTATCATGTCTAATAACTAATTTGACCATAAAAATGGCAAGAAAATACTCAATTCAAGGAGTTCTTTAACTGGCTCAGGGAGTAGAATAAGCTCTGCACTTTGACTTATTAGTGACTCTATGGTGCAAGCTTCATAGCATTTTTATACTCTGAAAACATGTTCTACAACTATTTTGATGTACAATAACTAATTTGACCATAAAAATCGTAAGATAATACTCACTTTAAGGAGTTATTGACCTGGCCCACGGAGTAGAATCAGCTCTGCCCTTTCACTTTTCAGCGACTCTATGGCGCAAGCTTCCTTGCTTTTTTATACTTTGAAAACATGTTCTCTACTATATTCTTATGTCTAATAATTAATTTAACCATAAAAACAGCAAGAAAATGCTCACTTTTATGAGTTTTCGACCTGGCTCACAGTGTAGAATCAGCTCTGCACTTTGACTTGTTAGTAACGCTATGACGAAGGCTTTCTAGCATTTTTATACTCTAAAAAAATGTTCTCCAACTATATTCTCAAGTATAATAACTAATTTGACCATAAAAATGGTAAGAAAATTATCACTTCAAGGAGTTCTTGACCTGGCTCACAGAGTAGAATCAGCTCAGCACTTTGACTTTTTAGTGACTCTATGGCGCAAGGTTCCTTGAATTTTTGTACTCTTAAAATATGTTCTCAAACTATATTATCATGTCTAATAACTAATTTGACCATAAAAATGGCAAGAAAATGTTTACTTCTAGGAGTTGTTGACCTAGCTCACTGAGTAGAATCATCTCTTCACTTTGACTTTTTAGTGACTCTATGGCACTGTTTCCTAGCATTTTTATACTATGGAAACATGTTCTATGACTATATTCTCATGTCTAATAACTTATTTGACCATAAAAATGGCAAGAAAATGCTCACTTGAAGGAGTTATTGACTGGCTCGCGGCGTATAATCAGCTCTGCACTGTGTGTTTTTAGTGACTCTATGGCGCAAGCTTTGTAGCAGTTATATACTCTGAAAACATGTTATGCAACTATATTCAAATTTCTAATAACTAATTTATCCTTAAAAATGACAAGAAAGTGCTCACTTCAAGGACTTCTTGACCAAGCTTACAGAGTAGAATCAACTATGAACTGTGAGCTTTTAGTGGCTCAATGGCGCAAGCTTCCTAGAATTTTTTAGTCTAAAATTATGTTATCCAACTATATTGCCATGTTTAATAACTAATTTGACCATAAAAATGACAAGAAAATACTCAATTCAAGGAGTTCTTGACCTGGCTCAAGGAGTAGAATCAGCTCTGCACTTTGACTTATTAATGACTCTATAGCGCAAGCTTCACAGCATTTTATACTCTGAAAATATATTCTCCAACTTTATTCTGATGTATAATAACTAATTTGACCATAAAAATTGTAAGATAATGCTCACTTCAAGGAGTTATTGACATGGCCCACGGAGTAGAATCAGCTCTGCGCTTTCACTTTTCAGTGACTCTATGACGCAAGTTTCCTTGCATTTTTATACTTTGAAAACATGTTCTCTAACTATATCCTCATGTCTAAGTGCTAATTTAACCATAAAAATGGAAAGAAAATGCTCACTTCTATGAGTTCTTGACCTGGCTCACGGAGTAGAATCAACTCTGCACTTTGACCTTTAAGTAACGCTATGGCGAAGGCTTCCTAGTATTTTTATTCTTTGAAAAAATATTCTCCAACTATATTCTCATGTATAATAACTAATTTGACCATAAAAATGGTAAGAAAATTCTCACTTCAAGGAGTTCTTGACCTGGCTCACGGAGTAGAATTAACTCTGCACTTTGACTTTTTAGTGACTCTATGGCGCAAGGTTTCATGCATTTTTATGCTCTGAAAATATGTTATCCAACTATATTATCATGTGTAATAACTAATTGGACCATAAAAATGGCAAGAAAATGTTCACTTCTAGGAGATGTTGACTTAGCTCGCGGCGTATAATCAGCTCTGCACTATGTGTTTTTAGTGACTCTATGGCGCAAGCTTCGTAGCAGTTGTATACTCTGAAAATATATTCTCCAACTATATACTCATGTATAATAACTAATTTAACCATCAAAATGGTAGAAAATTCTCACTTCACGGAGTTCTTGACCTGGCTCACGTAGTAGAATCAGCTATGCACTTTGACCTTTTAGTGACTCGATGGCGCAAGGTTCCTTGCATTTTTATACTCTAAAAATATGTTTTCCAAATATATTCTCATGTCTAATAACTAATTAGACCATAAAAATGGCAAGAAAATGCTCACTTCTAGGAGTTCTTGACCTGGCTCATGGAGTAGAATCAGCTCTGCACTTAGACTTTTTAGTGACTCTATGGCGCAAGCTTCTTAGCATTTTTATACTCTGAGAACATGTTCTCCAACTATATTCTCATGTCTAATAAATAATTTGACCATAAAAATTTCAAGAAAATGCTCACTTCAAGGAGTTATTGACCTGGCTCGCGGTGTGAAATAAGCTCTGCACTGTGTGTTTTAAGTGACTCTACTGCGCAAGCTTCATAGTGGTTATAAACTCTGAAAAGATGTTCTCCAACTATATACTCATGTATAATAACTAATTTGACCATAAGCAATGGTAAGAAAATGCACACTTCAAGGAGTTCTTGACCTGGCTTAGGTAGTAGAACAGCTCTGCACTTTGACTTTTTAGTGACTCTATGGCGCAAGCTTCCTAGTATTTTTATACTCTGAAAACATGTTCTCCAACTATATTCTCATGTATAATAACTAATTTGACCATAAAAATCGTAAGAAAATTCTCACTTCAAGGAGTTGTTGACCTCGCTCACGGAGTAGAATCAGCTTTGCACTTTGACTTTTCAGTGACTCTATGGCTCAAGGTTCCTAGAATTTTTATACTCTGAAAATATGTTCTCCAACTATATTCTCATGTCTAATAACTAATATGATTATAAAAATAGGAAGAAAACTCTCACTTCAAGCTGTTCTTGACCTGGCTCACAGAGTAGAATTAGCTCTGCACTATGAGTTTTTAGTGACACTATTATGCAAGCTTTGTAGTTGTTATATACTATGAAAACATGTTATCTAACTATATTCGCATTTCTAATAACTAATTTAACCTTAAAAATGACAAGAAAGTGCTCACTTCAAGGACTTTAGTGACTCAATGGCGCAAGCTTCCTAGCATTTTTTTAATTTAAAAACATGTTCTCCAACTATATTTTCATGTCTAATAACTTATTTGATCATAAAAATGGCAAGAAAATACTCAATTCAAGGAGTTCTTGACCTGGCTCAGGGAGTAGAATCAGCTCTGCACTTTGACTTATTAATGACTCTATGGCGCAAGCTTCACAACATTTTTATACTCTAAAAATATGTTTTCCAACTATATTCTGATGTATAATAACTAATTTGACCATAAAAATCATAAGATAATGCTAACTTCAAGGAGTTATTGACCTGTCCCATGGAGTAGAATCAACTCTGCACTTTCACTTTTCAGTGACTCTATGGCGCAAGCTTCCTTGCATTTTTATACTTTGAAAACATGTTCTCTAACTATATTCTCATTTCTAAAAACTAATTTAACCATAAAAATGGAAAGAAAATGCTCAGTTCTATGAGTTCTGGACTTGGCTCACAGAGCAGAAGCAGCTCCGCACTTTGACTTTTTAGTAATGCTATGGCGAAGGCTTCCTAGCATTTTATACTCTGAAACAATGTTCTACAACTATATTCTCATGTATAATAACTAATTTGACCATAAAAATGGTAAGAAAATTCTCACTTCAAGGAGTTCTTGACCTAATTCACGGATTAGAATCAGCTCTGCACTTTGATTTTTTAGTGACTCTATGGCACAAGGTTCCTTGCATTTTCATACTCTAAAAATATGTTCTCCAACTATATTATCATGTCTAATAACTAATTTAACCATAAAAATTGCAAGAAATGTTCACTTATAGGAGTTGTTGACCTGGCTCACGGAGTAGAATCAGTTCTGCACTTTGACTTTTTAGTGACTCTATGGCGCAAGCTTCTTAGCACTTTATACACTGGAAAAATGTTCTCCAACTATATTTTCATGTCTAATAACTAATTTGACCATAAAAATGGCAAGAAATTGCTCACTTCAAGGAGTTCTTGACTTGGCCCGCGACGTATAATCAGCTTTGCACTGAGTGTTTTTAGTGACCCTATGGCGCAAGCTTCATAGCAGTTATATACTCTAAAAACATATTTTGCAAATATATACTCTTGTATAATAACTAATTTGACCATCAAAATGGTAGAAAATTCTCGCTTAACGGAGTTCTTGACCCGGCTCATGGAGTAGAATCAGGTATGCACTTTGACTTTTTACCGACTCTATGGGGCAAGGTTCCTTGTTTTTTTATACTTTGAAAACATGTTCTCCAACTATATTCTCATGTCTGATAACTAACTAGACCATAAAAATGGCAAGAAAATGCTCACTTCTAGGAGTTCTTCATTGGCTCACAGAGTAGAATCAGCTCTGCACTTTGACTTTTTAGTGACTCTATGGCGCAAGCTTCCTAGCATTTTTATACTCTGAAAACATGTTCTCCAACTATATTATAATGTATAATAACTAATTTGACATTAAAAATCATAAGAAAATGCTCATTTCAAGGAGTACTTGACCTGGCTCATGGAGTAGAATCTGCTTTGCACTTTGACTTTTCATTAACTCTATGGCGCAAGGTTCCTAGTATTTTTATACTCTGAAAATATGTTCTCCATCTATATTCTCTTGTATCATAACTAATTTGACCATAAAAATGGGAAGAAAATTCTCACTTCAATGAGTTCTTGACATGACTCACAGAGTAGAATTAACTCTGCACTATGAGTTTTTAGTGACTCTATGATGCAAGCTTCGTAGCAGTTATATACTCTGAAAATATGTTATCCAACTATATTCGCATGTCTAATAACTAATTTAACCTTAAAAATGATAAGAAAGTGCTCACTTCAAGGACTTCTTGACCAGGCTCACAGAGTAGAATCAACTATACACTGTGAGCTTTTAGTGACTCAATGGCGCAAGCTTCCTTGCATTTTTTTAGTCTAAAAACATGTTCTCCAACTATATTGTCATGCCTAATAACTAATTTGACCATAAAAATGGTATGAAAATACTCAATTCAAGGAGTTCTTGACCTGACTCAGGGAGTAGAATCAGCTCTGCACTTTGATTTATTAGTGACTCTATGGCACAAGCTTCACAACATTTTTATACTCTAAAAACAGTTTCTCCAAATATATTCTGATGTATAATAACTAATTTGACCATAATAATCGTAAGATAATGCTCACTTCAAGGAGTTATTGACCTGTCCCATAGAGTAGAATCAGCTCTGCACTTTCACCTTACAGTGACTCTATGGCGCAAGCTTCCTTACATTTTAAACTTTGAAAACATGTTCTCTAACTATATTCTCATGTCTAATAACTAATTTAACCATAAAATCGGCAAGCTTGTATGAGTTCTTGACCTGGCTCACGGAGTAGAATCAGCTCTGCACTTTGACTTTTTAGTAACGCTATGGTGAAGGCTTCCTAACATTTTTATACTCTGAAAAAATATTCTCCAACTATATTCTCATGTATAATAACTAATTTACCATAAAAATGGTAAGAAAATTCTCACTTCAAGGAGTTACGGACCTGGCTGACGGAGTAGAATCAACTTTGCACTTTGACTTTTTAGTGACTCTATGGCGCAAGGTTACTTGCATTTTTGTACTCTGAAAATATGTTCTCCGACTATATTCTCATGTCTAATAACTAATTTTACCATAAAAATAGCAATAAAATGTTCACTTCAAGGAGTTGTTGACCTGGCTCACAGAGCTGAATCAGCTTTGCACTTTTACTTTTTAGTGACTCTATGGCGCAAGCTTTCTATTATTTTTATACTCTAAAAACATGTTCTCCAACTATATTCTCATGTATAATAACTAATTTGACCATAAAAATCGTAAGAAAATTCTCACTTCAAGGAGTTGTTGACCTCGCTCACGGAGTAGAATCAGCTTTGCACTTTGACTTTTCAGTGACTCTATGGCTCAAGGTTCCTAGAATTTTTATACTCTGAAAATATGTTCTCCAACTATATTCTCATGTCTAATAACTAATATGATTATAAAAATAGGAAGAAAACTCTCACTTCAAGCTGTTCTTGACCTGGCTCACAGAGTAGAATTAGCTCTGCACTATGAGTTTTTAGTGACACTATTATGCAAGCTTCGTAGTAGTTATATACTATGAAAACATGTTATCTAACTATATTCGCTTTTCTAATAACTAATTTAACCTTAAAAATGACAAGAAAGTGCTCACTTCAAGGACTTTAGTGACTCAATGGCGCAAGCTTCCTAGCATTTTTTTAATTTAAAAACATGTTCTCCAACTATATTTTCATGTCTAATAACTTATTTGATCATAAAAATGGCAAGAAAATACTCAATTCAAGGAGTTCTTGACCTGGCTCAGGGAGTAGAATCAGCTCTGCACTTTGACTTATTAATGACTCTATGGCGCAAGCTTCACAACATTTTTATACTCTAAAAATATGTTTTCCAACTATATTCTGATGTATAATAACTAATTTGACCATAAAAATCATAAGATAATGCTAACTTCAAGGAGTTATTGACTTGTCCCATGGAGTAGAATCAACTCTGCACTTTCACTTTTCAGTGACTCTATGGCGCAAGCTTCCTTGCATTTTTATACTTTGAAAACATGTTCTCTAACTATATTCTCATTTCTAAAAACTAATTTAACCATAAAAATGGAAAGAAAATGCTCAGTTCTATGAGTTCTGGACTTGGCTCACAGAGCAGAATCAGCTCCGCACTTTGACTTTTTAGTAATGCTATGGCGAAGGCTTCCTAGCATTTTATACTCTGAAACAATGTTCTACTACTATATTCTCATGTATAATAACTAATTTGACCATAAAAATGGTAAGAAAATTCTCACTTCAAGGAGTTCTTGACCTAATTCACGGATTAGAATCAGCTCTGCACTTTGATTTTTTAGTGACTCTATGGCACAAGGTTCCTTGCATTTTCATACTCTAAAAATATGTTCTCCAACTATATTATCATGTCTAATAACTAATTTAACCATAAAAATTGCAAGAAATGTTCACTTCTAGGAGTTGTTGACCTGGCTCACGGAGTAGAATCAGTTCTGCACTTTGACTTTTTAGTGACTCTATGGCGCAAGCTTCTTAGCACTTTATACACTGGAAAAATGTTCTCCAACTATATTTTCATGTCTAATAACTAATTTGACCATAAAAATGGCAAGAAATTGCTCACTTCAAGGAGTTCTTGACCTGGCCCGCGACGTATAATCAGCTTTGCACTGAGTGTTTTTAGTGACCCTATGGCGCAAGCTTCATAGCAGTTATATACTCTAAAAACATATTTTGCAAATATATACTCTTGTATAATAACTAATTTGACCATCAAAATGGGAGAAAATTCTCGCTTAACGGAGTTCTTGACCCGGCTCATGGAGTAGAATCAGGTATGCACTTTGACTTTTTACCGACTCTATGGCGCAAGGTTCCTTGTTTTTTTATACTTTGAAAACATGTTCTCCAACTATATTCTCATGTCTGATAACTAACTAGACCATAAAAATGGCAAGAAAATGCTCACTTCTAGGAGTTCTTCACTGGCTCACAGAGTAGAATCAGCTCTGCACTTTGACTTTTTAGTGACTCTATGGCGCAAGCTTCCTAGCATTTTTATACTCTGAAAACATGTTTTCCAACTATATTATAATGTATAATAACTAATTTGACAGTAAAAATCATAAGAAAATGCTCATTTCAAGGAGTACTTGACCTGGCTCATGGAGTAGAATCTGCTTTGCACTTTGACTTTTCATTGACTCTATGGCGCAAGGTTCCTAGTATTTTTATACTCTGAAAATATGTTCTCCATCTATATTCTCTTGTATCATAACTAATTTGACCATAAAAATGGGAAGAAAAATCTCACTTCAATGAGTTCTTGACATGACTCACAGAGTAGAATTAGCTCTGCACTATGAGTTTTTAGTGACTCTATGATGCAAGCTTCGTAGCAGTTATATACTCTGAAAATATGTTATCCAACTATATTCGCATGTCTAATAACTAATTTAACCTTAAAAATGATAAGAAAGTGCTCACTTCAAGGACTTCTTGACCAGGCTCACAGAGTAGAATCAACTATACACTGTGAGCTTTTAGTGACTCAATGGCGCAAGCTTCCTTGCATTTTTTTAGTCTAAAAACATGTTCTCCAACTATATTGTCATGCCTAATAACTAATTTGACCATAAAAATGGTATGAAAATACTCAATTCAAGGAGTTCTTGACCTGACTCAGGGAGTAGAATCAGATCTGCACTTTGATTTATTAGTGACTCTATGGCACAAGCTTCACAACATTTTTATACTCTGAAAACATTTTCTCCAAATATATTCTGATGTATAATAACTAATTTGACCATAATAATCGTAAGATAATGCTCACTTCAAGGAGTTATTGACCTGTCCCATAGAGTAGAATCAGCTCTGCACTTTCACCTTTCAGTGACTCTATGGCGCAAGCTTCCTTACATTTTAAACTTTGAAAACATGTTCTCTAACTATATTCTCATGTCTAATAACTAATTTAACTATAAAATCGGCAAGCTTCTATGAGTTCTTGACCTGGCTCACGGAGTAGAATCAGCTCTGCACTTTGACTTTTTAGTAACGCTATGGTGAAGGCTTCCTAACATTTTTATACTCTGAAAAAATATTCTCCAACTATATTCTCATGTATAATAACTAATTTACCATAAAAATGGTAAGAAAATTCTCACTTCAAGGAGTTATTGACCTGGCTGACGGAGTAGAATCAACTTTGCACTTTGACTTTTTAGTGACTCTATGGCGCAAGGTTACTTGCATTTTTGTACTCTGAAAATATGTTCTCCGACTATATTCTCATGTCTAATAACTAATTTTACCATAAAAATAGCAATAAAATGTTCACTTCAAGGAGTTGTTGACCTGGCTCACAGAGCTGAATCAGCTTTGCACTTTTACTTTTTAGTGACTCTATGGCGCAAGCTTCCTTGCATTTTTATACTCTGGAAACATGTTGTTCAACTATATTCTCTGTTGGCTATTGGATTGTTTGGCTCATCGTGATCCGTTAGGAAACCAAGGAAACAATTACAGCAAAAGCAAAATAAAAGTTTACCTTTCTTCTGGGTTGATGTAGAGGATGGTTAGTAGTGAACCACCTCTGATCTTCTGCTGTATGATCCAAAGTCAACACTATTGGATTGTATACTAAAAGTCTAGCTTTAGTATGAACAATGTCATAACAATATTTGAAATGAGAACCATTGATCAAATGATTGCATCTTATAATTTATTTTATATGCATGATGCAATAGTCCATTTACTTTATACTGTAGATAATATGTTGTGCGACAACACGCAGAAGATCATATTATCGGTTTCCTTATAAAGTATAAACAGATGCTCACAACTGAGATAGACGGGGACTCTCTATCGGTATGGTTGTAGTGTGGTTTGGTATTAGCTTGTCTTGGCTATAGAATCACATTAGTGCACTTGTGTGTATTGAGCAGGACCGCCTGAGATCGTTCTTCTTATACTGACTATATAGTAGAACTTGATCTCTGTTATTATGGAAGTTCGTGCTCTTAATCCCTATACAATAACCTCGACACGTAGGGCAGTATGTATTTCTTTGATTCATCAATGGGTGAGATTTATAAGTATTAAATCAATATACTCGGTGAGTTGGGAAGTAGTGCTGTCTCTATGGTGTGCTGTTGATTGTAGAAGGAATCTATGTCCGACATAGGTTGATGATGTCCCCTTGAGGAGCTCATAAGGTTTATCATGTAAATCTTGCAAGTGGATTAATTTCCGGCATGATAATAAGGTTGAGTGGTACTACTCTCGGATGAGATATTAATTAATTTGAGTTGTCAGTAACTTAATTAATTAATGGACATTGTATATCTTAAACATGGGGAGACCATCGGGCTTATAATAAGAAGGAGCCCAGAGCATAATTTGGGATTGGACGGGTAGTGCAGTAATAATATTTTAGTGGACTATATTATTATTATTGGATTTAATTAAAAGCTTTGGGCTAAGCTTAGTTAATTAAATTCAATTGAGGCCCAGTCCAATTTCTCCTCCTGGTCCCTGCTGTAGCCCAAGTATATAAGTCATCTCAGTTCCTGTTAAACCTAAGTCTGTGCCTCATTTGACATATGGGAGAAAAACAGAGAGCAGATTGAGAGAACTCTGGGGATTGTTGACCACCCAACACCAGAGTTGACTTTGGGACATACGGTAGAAGATCAGAGGTGTTCATCACAGATCTTCATCCTCTACATCAACCCACAAGTACGGTAAACGATTTAATTTTGCTTCCGCTGTTATTGTTTGCCTGTTTTACTAACGAATCACGTTGAACCACACGATCCAATTGCCAACAATTGGTATCAGAGCGATGGTTTCGTGGTCAAACGTGAACCGTTAGGTTGGGTTTTTGTGATTATATTATTAATTGTTTTAATCTAATTTTAATCACATGTTTTTGAGCCATTCGTGTGTTCCTCATCATGATAGAAGGCTGTGTGTTTGGGATTTGTTATGTGTCAATTATTCATGTAATTGTGTGTGATTATGGTGAATGATTATATTGTACTAACACATTATCCATCATCGATTGATACACAATAATAATGCTAAACCATTCACGCCATATCACACTGGAGCCGCTTCCCCCCACACACACACACGTTGATCGATGGCGATAGCCGATGCTAGACTGGACCAAATGGTTGGCAGTCGGCGTATGATGCCGGACAAACACGTGACTGGGTAGGGCAGCAACCATGGTCGGTGGCTGGACGGTGCTGGAAGCAGCGCGACTGTACGGACCAGATCGGGTGTCCAACTGACGGCGGCGGGAGGCATGTCGATTGTGGCCGATTGTGAGGGCGATTCATAGGCAGACGATTACTTTCGGGCTGGTCGCCGGTTGATTCGAACTAGTCAGGAAGGATTGGTAGGGTCGGAACCAATCGGAGCAGATCCGGCAGTACTGGAGACGGCGCGACTGAACGAAGAAGTGGCGGTGCCGAGTTGTAGGTGGCGACAACAAACCTGCTGTGCTGAGCAGATCGGGCGTCCAGATGGCGGTGGCAGGTGGCGACAACAGACCTGCTGTCAACACGGGTCCAGTCGATGGCGAGCTGGGCGGTGGCGGCCTTGGGTGACGAAATCTGTAGTGGATTCCGTCCGGTGAGCTGACGGCATTAATGCCAAAAGCAGTGACCACTGGGGATAGTACTATCAAGCAAAACGCGTGGCTGGTATTAACAGATCCCGTTTGACGGCGTGCTGGGCAGTGGCTGCCTTGGGCAGCGCTGGAATTCATGATGCCGGTGAGGATGGTCGCCGACTTGATTACGCTGGCGATGTCGTGGCAGATGGGCGCTGCTGGGAGATCTTGCATGGCCGGTGGCGAGGGCGCCAGCAGCAGTTCGTTAGCGGTGGCTGTCGAGGCTGTCAAGGGACGACCGAAATCGGCTGTCCAGTTGGCGACACGACGTGAAGGCGGCTTCCGATTGAAACTGGGAAGAGGCTAGGCACTGTCATGACTCGGGAACACGGAGAGTCTTCAGCGGGCTGATGGCGCCATTGCCGAGAGCAGCGGTGCCGAGATAGTCACATGTGTGCTATCGTCCGTGTAAAGATTTCGGCTGGAAGAATTAAGGGCAGCAGGGTATTTGGGCTGCTGGGCCCAATATTAATAATGTGTTGCTGGGCCTAATTATTTGTTAAAATCCTATTGGGCTGCCTTGTTTTAATTTGGTTTTGGGCTGTTCAAATGGGCCCAATTTTAATTAAAATGGATATGGGCTATTGGACCTTAATTGCTATATTTAATTAATTGTGGGTAATGGGCCAAGCATGAAATTAATTTTAATAAGCTAATTTTGTGCTTGTGGGCTTGGTGGATTTAATTTAGTTTTGTGCTGAGTATATGAGTCATGGATAATGGGTTTGATTAATTATTTAGTCTGTTGTTCATTTTGTGCTTATTTGTTGCTCTAGGGCCCAATTAATTGATCAATTTTTTATGCAATTAATTATGATATATAACTGATTTAATTGTTTTAACTTGACAATTAATTGTTATATATGAAATGCATGTTCTATGTGATTTATTTATTTAAATTGCTGTTAATAGAAGCATGCTAAGATGTATATTTTATTTCAGAATATTATATGCATGTTAAAAACCCTCGGTGTTAAATAACTAAGTGGGAGAGGGGATTGGTAAATAATTCCCGCGGCCTCCATTATTGGTTTGTAAGTGATGCAAGTATACTTGCGTGTTGGCATAGACATTTCTCCCCATCGGATGAGTATATTTGTGGATCACTGGTACAGACTTCATTAAATAATTATTGTTTGTAATGTGATGCAAATGAACTTGCGTGTTGGCTTAGACCTTCCTCCCCATCGGATGAGTTTATTTGCGGATCACTGTACAAACTTATAATTGATAATCGTAGGAAGTTATCCGAGTGTGTGTGTACTTCTCCATCTGTAAGGCACACAAACTTGGGCCGCGGACTTAGGATTAAATAATGGTGTACACTTAGGTATAAATAATAAGTATCCTCCCCATCGGAGTCACTGCTGTTATTTGCATGGCTAAAGAGGAACCGACTATTAATTATTTTGTCATAAAGTTAGGTTGACAAATGAAATTAATGGGTAAAACCTTCTCTTGTAAATGTTCGGGTTTGTAAACGTCCACACTATCGTGGCTTGCAGACTCACGGTGCTTGAGATGTCGGTGAATTTTATTTTATATTGTTTTGAGGGAATCAATATAAAATAATAAAATTCGAAGTTTTGATCGGTAAATTTATTTGTGATTCTCTGAATTTTGAATGGTTTTATTTCACTAATTGTTAACTAAAAGACATTATATTTACTTGTCCAAATTAGATGATTAGAAAAGAATCTTGGTTTTGAAAATTACTGCTTAAGAAAATACATGTGTATTCTCACAAAGGACGTCTCATGATGCCTATTAAAGTCTCTAGTGAAGAGATGAGATGTTCATAGAAATATGATGGTCTCATGTAACTCTTCGGATACTTGAGTAAATTAAAAGGCAGAAGATCATGGTTGAATTGATGAATGAATTGGAAAAGCTTGGAATAGAAATTGAAAGGGAAACCTAAATCAATTTATTCTTCACAATTTGCCTGGATGTTTTGAGTAAGTTCTACCTGAAATACGAGAGGTTGTATATGGTGGGAAACTTCTAACAAAACATGTGGCAAAAGAAAGCCATTTTTCATCATGATGTGAACAAGTTTAATATCTTATTTACTAATGGTTTAAACATGATTAGTGATGACATCTACTGACACGAAGTATGTAGATACTGGAATCACTAAATGTTTATCACTGAGTAAGGATAAGATTGTTAATAACATGGGTAAAACTACAAAGGTAGTGGCTATTGCAGTGGGAGTTGCTTATTTATCTCATGATAAGAATAAACGATTGATTATGAGAAATTGTCTTTACGTACATTTCATAGAAAGAATTTAATTTCGGTTTCTATACATTAACGGATGGATACTTCATTTCATTTAAATGACATGGTCATAGTAATGAGGAATGAGGCTATAATCCGTTAAAGTACGTTGGTGGATAAAAAGTATACTCTTGAATCATGTATATCCCACAGATGCAATAAATAGTAATTAAATAATGCATCTTCTAATATAAGTAAGAGAAAGGAACCTTCGGAAATGAACTAAACATACATTTGGCGTCTATGACTAATTCATTTTACTTGAGTAGGATTCAAAAGTTGATAGCCGATAGACCGTAAGGTTTATCTGAAGTGGAAACTATCGGACTTGCGAGTCTTGCTTGGAAGTAAAAATGATTAACTGCCTTTTCAAGGCTGTGGGGTGTAGAGCCAAAGATATATATGTTGGAATTAGTTCATTCTGATTCAAGCGAACCTAATATTATCCAGGCGAGAGGTGGTTATGAATATTCGAAGATTATTCTGGAAACCAATATATTTATATGATGCACTGCATGTCTAAGTTCTTTGATTAATTCAAGAATTGTAAGGCTGGTACAGTGAAGCGTCATGGAAAATATATTAAGTCATTACGATTCAATCATGATGGCGAATACCTCTTGGGATAGTTAGGAGCTATTGATCAGAAGTTGAGATTAAATCTCAAGTTGACTACATCGGGTATGCCCCAAACTGAATGGTGTGGTGGATAGAAGGAATAAGGCTCTTATGGTTATGATTAGATAGATGATGAATTATTTGGAATAATTAAATTCATTTTATGGATATGCCCTAGATACAGTAATTCGTGAAATATTTGTCTGTATATGGGATATCCTAGAAAAATGGAGGGTGATTTATTTAGTCCAAAAGATCGAAGGGTGATTGTCAACACAAACACTGGATTTTTTGGAAAAGGACTATGTAATAAATCACAAACCCATGTATGAGTTGTTCTAAAGGAAGTGAGAGGAAAACACAAAGTTAAAGTACCAATTGTACAAGAGGATATGCCACAAGGTAAATTGCAACGCGTGTCAAATCTGATACACAATTACATGTAGTGCCTTGTCGTAGTGGGAGGGTTGTATGACAACCCATAAATATATGTTTTGGGAGAGTCATGAGACTTGATCCCTAGTGAACATGGTATTATCCCACGGATACGACGTAACACTACAAGATGAAAATGCGGAATCTTAGTAAGTTGCAATGAATGTTGAAATAGAATCTACGGATTCTATATTAAGTCTGGGAACTTGTATGACCACTAAATGGTATAAAAGCCATTGCAAGTGGTCAAAGGAAATAAAAGAGGATCATATGAAAAGGTGAAAACCTTGGAAGCAAAGCTTGTTGCGAAAAAGTGTACTCAGAAAGAAATGGTTCGATTATGAGGAAACATGTTCGCTGGTAGCTATGCTTATGTTGATCCGGATTCTTTTATTGCTGCTATGAGGAACAACAAATAGATGTCAAAGACAGCTTTCCTGATTGGAAGTCTTGAGGAAAACATCTATGTGAAGAAACCAGAGTGATTCATTGCAAAGTACTAATAGCATTTTGATAGTAAGCTTAAAATTGTCCAGCGATGGACTAAAGCAAGCTTTAAGATCGTGAAGCATCTGTTTTGATTAGGTAATCCAGTGGCATGGATTTAAATCAATGAGCGGATGAGTCTTGTGTGTTGTGAAGAGTGACGGAAACGTGGTGGTGTTTTTTGTACTATACGTAGATAGTATCTTACTCATTGGAGACAATGAAAGAGTATTATCGAGCGTATGGGTACGGTTAATAAAGCGATAGAGGTGAAGGACTTAAGAAAGGCAAAATATATCCTTTTGCTCACGGTAATACGGATCACAGAAAGGACATTATGCTTATCTCAAGTTTCATAAATGATACAGTCCATACTCGTTTAGCATGTGAATTTATCTAAGTGAATGTGTCTTTGAGACACAAGAAGAAGATAAAGAGGATGAAAGCGGTTTCTTATGCTCCGGCGAATAAGGAAGCTTAATCTAAGGAATGCTATGAACGATGTTGGATATCTGTTTTGCTGGATGCATGAATAGTGGGTATCAACGTAACCCGGAACAAGAATGATGAACTGTGGTAAGACATATATAAAGTGCCTGAGAAGGACTGGAAATTATATGTGGACTTACTGGACAAATTCACTGCTTCTTGCGGATTACGTAGATTCGGATTTTTTAGTCAGATTGGACGGCAGTAAATTCACCTCAAAGGTTATGTGTTTAATCTTAGGAAGTAGAGTCATAATGTGGAGGAGCGTTATATAGAAATATATTTCAGACTCCGGACTCCATCATGGAAAGATGATGAATTGGAGCCTATGAGGCAGCCAAAGTATCTATATGACTCTAGAGACTTCATGATGGACTTTGAAGTGTTTCTAAGTTTGCCCAAGGTAATCACAATTTACATTGATGATATTGGTGCAATTGCAAACTTGTAGAAATCACAAGTCCATAAGGCAATTAAACACATGGAGCGCGAGTACCACCTGTTACGAGAAATCGTATGATGAGGGGAAGGTTGTTGTCGCCTAGATTGCATCGGATGATGACCTAGTAAACCATTTACAAGGACCTTAAGGCAAGAGCTTTTAATGGTCGTGTAGTGGGAGTAGGAATCAGATGTATGGCAGAAGACATGACAGCATAGTCTTTTAGTATAAGTGGGAGATTGTTGGATTGTATACTAAAAGTCTAGCTTTAGTATGAACAATGTCATAACAATATTTGAAATGAGAATCATTGATCAAATGATTGCATCTTATAATTTATTTTATATGCATGATGCAATAGTCCATTTACTTTATACTGTAGATAATATGTTGTGCGACAACACGCAGAAGATCATATTATCAGTTTCCTTATAAAGTATAAACAGATGTTCACAACTGAGATAGACGGGGACTCTCTATCGGTATGGTTGTAGTGTGGTTTGGTATTAGCTTGTCTTAGCTATAGAATCACATTAGTGCACTTGTGTGTATTGAGCAGGACCGCCTGAGATCGTTCTTCTTATACTGACTATATAGTAGAACTTGATCTCTGTTATTATGGAAGTTCGTGCTCTTAATCCCTATACAATAACCTCGACACGTAGGGTAGTATGTATTTCTTTGATTCATCAATGGATGAGATTTATAAGTATTAAATCAATATACTCGGTGAGTTGGGAAGTAGTGCTGTCTCTATGGTGTGCTGTTGATTGTAGAAGGAATCCATGTCCGACATAGGTTGATGATGTCCCCTTGAGGAGCTCATAAGGTTTATCATGTAAATCTTGCAAGTGGATTAATTTCCGGCATGATAATAAGGTTGAGTGGTACTACTCTCGGATGAGATATTAATTAATTTGAGTTGTCAGTAACTTAATTAATTAATGGACATTGTATATATTAAACATGGGGAGACCATCGGGCTTATAATAAGAAGGAGCCCAGAACATAATTTGGGATTGGACGGGTAGTGCAGTAATAATATTTTAGTGGACTATATTATTATTATTGGATTTAATTAAAAGCTTTGGGCTAAGCTTGGTTAATTAAATTCAATTGAGGCCCAGTCCAATTTCTCCTCCTGGTCCCTGCTGTAGCCCAAGTATATAAGTCATCTCAGTTCCTGTTAAACCTAAGTTTGTGCCTCATTTGATATATGGGAGAAAAACAGAGAGCAGATTGAGAGAACTCTGGGGATTGTTGACCACCCAACACCAGAGTTGACTTTGGGACATACGGTAGAAGATCAGAGGTGTTCATCACAGATCTTCATCCTCTACATCAACCCAGAAGTACGGTAAACGATTTAATTTTGCTTCCGCTGTTATTGTTTGCCTGTTTTACTAACGAATCACGTTGAACCACACGATCCAATTACCAACAAACACTAGTGTTGTGTGGGCAACAATCTCCAGAATCCACTCAATCTGCTCTTTCTCTATTTTCACATCAAAAGTGGCGCTGTGTTAGGGTTCCAGGAAGCTGAGAAGACTTATATATTGGGCTACAACAAGAATCAGGAGGAGAAATTGGATTGAGCCTCATTTCATTTGGATTTAATTAACCAAGCTTAGCCCAAAGATTATAATTAAATCCAATAATAATAATATTGCCCACTAAAATATTATTACTGCACTACCCATCCAATTCCAAAATTATGTTATGGGCTCCTTCTTATTATGAGTTTGAAAATCTTCCCATGTTTAAGATATACAATGTCCATTAATTAATTAAGTTACTGACAACTCAAATTAATTAATATATGTTCCTAGAGTAGTACCACTCAACCTTATTATCATGCCGGAATTAATCCACTTGCAAGATTTACATGATAAACCTTATGAGCTCCTCAAGGGAACATTATCAACCTATGTCGGACATGGATTCCTTCTACAATCAACAGTATACCATAAAGACAACACTACTTTCCAACACACCGAGTTTGTTGATTTAATACATGTAAATCTCACCCATTGATGAATCAAAGAAATATATACTGTCTTACATATCGAGGTTATTGTATAGGGATTAAGAGCACGCACATCCATAATAATTGAGATCAAGTTCTTCTATATAGACAGTACAAGTCGAACGATCTCAAGCTCTCCAACTCAATACACGCTAAGTGCACTAATGTGATTCTATAGTCAAGACAAACTAATATCAAACCACACTACAACCATCCCGATAGATAGTCCCCGTTTATCTCGATTGTGAGCATCTGTTTATACTTTATAAGGAAACCGATAATATGATCTTCCACGTGTTGTCGCACAACATATTATCTACAGTATAAAGTAAATGGACTTTTGCACAAACATATAAATAAACAATTTATAATATGCAAAACGCTTTATCAAATGATTCTCATTTCAAATAAAATTTTTAAAACATTGATCAATACAAAAGCTAGGCTTTAAGTATACAATCTAACAATCTCCCACTTATACTAAAAGACTACGTTGCCATATCTACTGACACGCATCTAATCCCCATTCCTTCTATATGCCCATTGAACGCTTTCGCTGGAAGGCTCTTAGTAAAAGGATCAACCAGGTTATCCTCTGATGCAATCTTAGTGACAACGACATCCCCTCTTTTAAGGATGTCTCGTATTAGGTGGTACTTGCACTCAATGTGTTTACTAGCTTTACGGGCTCGTGGTTCCTTCAAGTTTGCTACTGCACCACTGTTATCACAATAAATTGTGATGGCTTTGGGCAAACCAGAAATCACATCCAAGTCCATTAAGAAGTTTCTGAAACATACTGCTTTTTTGCTGCCTCAGAGGCTGCTACATATTCAGCTTCCATGGCGGAGTCCACAACGCATTTCTACTTTACACTCCTCCATATTATGGCTCCTCCTCCAAGAGTATACACATAACCCGAGGTGGATTTACTAGTATCCCTATCTGACTGGAAATCCGAATCAGTATAACCCAAAGGTAACAAAGTATCTGCCTGGTAAACCAGCACATAATCCATAGTTCTTCGCAGGTACTTAAAAATATGATTTATCGCAGTCCAATGTCCTTGTCCTGGATTACTTTGATACCTACTGACCATGCCCACGACATAACAGATATTCAATCTCGTACATAGCATAGCATACATGAGGCTTCCTACTGCCGAAGCATAAGGGACCAACTTCATTGCCTCTATTTCCTGTTGTGTTTTTGGACACATTTCCTTAGATAGAGGTATTCCATGTCTGAAAGATAGAAAACCTTTCTTGGAATCTTGCATGCTAAAACAAGTCAGGATTGTATCAATAAATGAAGCTTGGGATAAACACAATATTATTTTCTTGCGATCCCTTATTAATTTGATCCAAAGAATGTGTCCGGCCTCTCCTAAGTCCTTCATTTCAAACTGCTTGGATAGCCATACCCTTACTCCCGACAATACCTTTACATTGTTTCCAATGAGTAGAATATCATCCACGTAGAGTACATGAAATACCACTACGTTTCCATCACACTTCTTGTACACACATGATTTATCCGGACATTGAATAAATGCATATGACTGGATTACTTCATCAAAACGGATGTTCCATGACCTTGAAGCTTGTTTCAATCCATAAATGGACCTTTTAAGCTTTCACACAAGACACTCTTCGCCCTTTGCAATGAATCCTTCTGGTTGCTTCATATAGATATTTTCCTCAATACTTCCATTCAGGAAAGCTGTCTTGACATTCATCTGCCATACCTCATAATCCATATGAGCAGCAATAGACAAAAGAATCCGGATTGACTTAAGCATGGCTACAGGCGAGAAAGTTTCCTCATAATCGATTCCTTCTATCTTAGTATATCCTTTAGCCACTAGCCTTGCTTTAAAGGTTTCCACCTTACCGTCAGATCCTCTTTTTCTTTTATAGATCCACTTGCATCCAATAGCTTTAACACTATTGGGTGGTTCTACAAGCTCCCAGACTTGATTAGAATACATGGATTCTATTTCAGATTTTATTACATATTGCCATAATTGAGCATCTTTATCTTGTAGTAGTGCCTCGTTTTAATTCCATGGGTCAATTTCATGTTCACCATGGACCAAGTCAGAAGACTCTCCCAATCCCATTAATAAATCCGATTGTCTCACAATCCTCCCACTACAACAAGGCTTCGCAGGCAATTATGTAATCAGGTGTGACACGTCGTGCAGTGTCCCGTGGTATTTCCTCTTGTACAGTTGGTATTATATTTGGTGTTCCCTCTCTTACTTCATCTAGAACAATTTTACTCATGGATTTGTGGTTCATTACATAATCCTCTTCCAAAAATCTGGCATTTGTGCTAACGATCACCTTTTGGTCCTTAGGACTATAAAATAAACCACCCTTCGTTCCTCTAGGATACCCTATAAACAGACAAACATCAGTACGTGATTCTAACTTATTAGCATCTGCCTTCAACACATGTGCCGGAGCACCCCAAATTCGAACATGTTTCAGACTAGGCCTTCGCCCAGTCCACAGTTCTGTGGGTGTGGAGGCAACCAATTTAGAAGGTACTAAGTTTAAAATATAAGCCACCATTTCTAAAGCATGTCCCCAAAATGAATTTGGTAATTCTGAATAACTCATCATTAATCTTACCATTTCTATAAGAGTCTTATTCCTTCTTTCTGCTACACTATTCTGCTAGGGTGTGCTTGGTGCAGACAATTGGGATTCTATTCTATTCTCCGAGAGGTATTCGCCACCACGATCAGATCGTAGTGTCTTGATATATTTTCCAAGTTGCTTTTCCACATCAACCTTGTACTCTTTGAATTTATCAAAGCACTCAGACTTGCGGCGCATCAGATAAATATATCCGTATCTAGAATAATCGTCAATGAAAGTGACGAAGTATTCATAACCACCTCTTTCCTGGAGATAAAGGACCATATATATCAAAATGAATCAATTCCAATAGATCCTTGGCTCTATACCCCTTTGCCTTGAAAGGTCTTTTGGTCATTTTTTCTTCCAAGCAGGATTCGCAAGTTGGATAATTTTCCACTACTAATGAACTCAGAGGTCCATCAGCTATCAACCTTTGAATCCTACTCAAGTTAATATGACCTAGTCTTAGACGCCAAAGATATGTTTGGTTCATTTTAGAAGGTTCTTTTCTCTTATTGGTAGATGTATCATTCGTTTCAATTTGTTGCATCGTGGGAAACATTAGATGAAGAGTATACAAATTATCTATCAATGCACCATCACAGATAATAATTCTAACTTTCCTTATAACAACCTTGTCATTAAAAGAAATAGAATATCTATCCATAAACAATTTAGAAACCAAAATTAAATTCTTTCTAAATGAGGTACATAAAGACAATTCCTCAAAACAAGAGTTTTATTCTTATTCAAAAATAAATAGACGTCTCCCACTACAACAGATGCTACTCTTGTAGCATTCCCCATGAGTATGGTAATCTCGCTATCACTAAGCTGTCGGGTTTGGTGGAACCCCTGCAAAGAATTGCAGACATGGTCAGTGGTCATGTATCTACACACCAAGTGTTAGTAGATACAGCCGCTAAACACGATTCAACAACCAGTATATAAGACTTACCATCCCTGTTCCCCTTCAAAAGAGGGTAGTCAGCCTTGTAGTGTCCCGGCTGCTTGCATTTGAAGCACTTGCCTTTAAGCTTCTTGACCGCACCAGCCTTTGTTATCACTTGGTTCACCGGTGCTAAATTTCCTTGCTTCTTCTTTTTCCTACCGCCTTTTGGCCTAGGATGAGCAGAATTTTCAGCAACATGAACCTGAAGAGGTCTATGAAACAGTTCTTCCACCGCCACAAGTTCTATCAGAAGTTTTGCCGACGTGTACAATTGTTTGTTCATACCATAGTTCAGGCAAAACTGCTCAAAACTCCTAGGCAATCTTTGGAGTATGATATCAACCTGGGTTTCCCCATCGATTTCAGCACCAAGAACTTCCAATACATTGAGTTGGCCCATCATTCTAAGGACATGCTCCCTTATGGAAGTGCCCTCAGCCATTTTGGTGTTCATTAGAACAGACATGCCCTTCGACCTAGCAGGACGATTCTGATGCCCGAAGAGTTCCCTAAGATTATGCATCATATCATAGGCAGTGGTCATAGCTTGATGCTGAGTTTGAAGCACATTTGACATAGAAGCCAAAATGTAGCACTTAGCCATCCTATCAGCTTTGACCCACCTATTATAAACAACTCTTTTTTGCTTTTTAGTAGAGTCATCATTAGGTGCTGGAGGACATTCCTCAGTGAGAACAAAGATATAATCTTCAGCAGTTAAAATAATGTCCATGTTTTGCTTCCAGTCAACATAATTAGTGCCAATAAGTTTATGCTCTTTAAGTATAACAGAAAGTAAGTTGAGTGCCATTTGAAAATCTTGAGAATCATAAATAAATAAATAGATCAAACACTTCGAATTTATCAATTTATATTGAATCCCTCAAAATAATATAAAATAAAATTCACCAACATCTCAAACATCGTGAATTTGCATGCCACGATAGTGTGGACATATACAAACCCGAACATTTACAAGAAAAGGTTTTACCCAATAATTTCATTTGTCAACCTAACTTTATGACAAAATAATTAATAGTCGATTTTTTTTTAGCCATGCAAATAACAGCAGTGACTCCGATGGGGAGGATAATAATATTTGCATCTAAGTGTATACCATTATTTGACCCCAAGTCCATTGCGTAAGCTTATGTGCCTTACAGATAAAGAAGTATACATGCACTCGGATAATTTCCTACAGTCATCTTAAAGAAGTTTGTACCAGTGATCCGTGAATAAACTCATCCGATGGGGAGGAAGGCTCTAATGCCAACGCGCAAGCTTACTCACATCACTTACAAACCAATAATGGAGGCCGCGAGAATTAATTTACCAATCCCCTCTCCTACTAACATGCATATAATATTTAATAATAAAATATACATCCTAGCATGCTTCTATTTAAAATAATTTAAAACTAAATAAATCACATAGAACATGCCACATATATAACAATTAATTGTCAAGTAAAAATAATTAAATCAATTATATATATGAATAAATAGCATAATAAGTGGAACAATTAAATGGGCCCAAGAGCAACAAACAAGCACAAAATAAGCAGTAGACTAAATAATTAATCAAGCCTATTATCCATGGCTCATATACTCAGCCTAAAATTAAATATAAGAAATTAAATCCACCAAGCCCATATGTCTAGCAATCAAAAAATTTTGGCCCAGCAGCCCAACTGTAAGATTTCCATATTAAATAAAAATTAAGCCCACTAAGCCCAAAAATAAACTGAGCCCAAGAGTTCAACAACCCTACTCCTTCCTGCCAGCCGCGAGAAGATACCACACGGCAGCTGTCACGCGAATCTATCACCAGCACCGTTGCTCTCAGCGATCATGCCATCAGCCCACTGGAGTCACGCCGTCAGCCCACTACCATTGCAAGCTCCTCACTATGACCTTCCAGCAGCTCTATCATTAACTGCCATGGATGTGCCAGAAGCTCCAGTTTGCAGTGATGACCAACGCCTGGATCGATGCCACGCTGTCCCTTACTGGCCGAAGTTCTCTGGCGCTTTCAAGTCATGACAGCATCGACGCGCATACACCACGACTGGTCCACCATGGATTCGCCCAGAAACTATCTCAGACTCGCCCGGATTACCTTTAAACCACCCAGAAAAGGAGCAAGCCCAACTTGAAAATTGCAGAGACCACTTGGAAATGTCGAGTCGACTCGCTGGAAAACACCATTGTCTTTCCCGTAGCCTGCAACTATGCCACCTGCGTGCAACCATGCGCCTTGCGCCATCTCGTGCTGCCAGTGCGCTATCAAGCCGTTCACTTGCACAGTCCAAAAGCATGCCAGCCATCGTACATTCAGCATCCTACCAGGCCCTCAGCATGCCATCATGCGCATCACATGCCACCATGCGCTCAGCATGCCATTGGATGCTCACCATCATGCGCTACGGACACCATCGTGCGACTAGCACGCCATCAGGCCTTTAGCTCTGCCATCCCTTTCTTCAGGAACATGTAAACAGTCCAGAGACCAACTCTCTTTTATGTGTTTAACGTTCATTTTATATTTGCAGCAACGTCTTTCTTTCTTTGTTCGATTAACAAGATAATATATGGCAGAAAAGGTTTCATGGACAAAAAAATACTATACTCATGCATTATCAAGTGATTATGTACAGATTAAATCATATAATCACAAAAGCCATATCATGCATGCTATCAAATCGATAATAAACACACGAAAAGAACAAACCCTACCTAACGTCTCACATTTCACCACTAAACCAACACTCTTATACCAATTGTTCGCTATGGATCGTTTGGCTCAGCGTGATTTGTTAGGAAACCAAGGAAACAATTACAGCGGAAGCAAAATAAAAGTTTACCTTTCTTCAAGGTAGATGTAGAGGATGATCAGTAGTGAACCACCTCTGATCTTCTGTTGTCTGACCCAAAGTCAACACTGGTGTTGTGTGGGAAACAATCTCCAGAATCCACTCAATCTGCTCCTTCTCTCTTTTCATGTCAAAAGTGGCGATGTGTTAGGGTTCTAAAAAGCTAAGAAGACTTATATATTAGGCTACAATAGGGACCAGGAGGAGAAATTGGATTGGGCCTCAATTGGATTTAATTAACCATGCTTAGCCCAAAGCTTATAATTAAATCCAATAATAATAATATAGTCTACTAAAATATTATTACTGCACTACCCATCCAATCCCAAAATTATGTTATGGGCTCCTTCTTATTATGAGCCCGAAAATCTCCCCATGTTTAAGATATACAATGTCCATTAATTAATTAAGTAGAATCAGCTCTGCACTTTGACTTTTTAGTGACTCTATGGCGCAAGCTTCATAGCATTTTTATACTCTGAAAATATGTTCTCCAACTCGACGGATGGCAGTGTGGCATACACCATTGTATTGCTTTGGCATCAGAAAGCTTCAATTATCTGGACAACTCCACAGATGGCAATGTGGCGTATAAAATCGATATTATGAAAGCATTTGACACAATTCGATGGGACTTTCTCCTAGAAGTTCTTCGTCGTATGGGATTATCTATCCATTTTATCAACATGATTAAAGTTGTCTTGTATTCTGCTAGAATCTCAGTTTTGATTAATGGTGCACCCAAGTGTTTCTTTGGTTGTGGTAGAGGGGTTCATCTGGGAGATCCTCTATCTCCACTGTTATTCTGCATTGCAGAGGAGATTCTCAGCCTATGGATGATCAAACTTACCAATGAAGGGCTTATATCAAGAGCCAGGGCGGTCGTGGATTTCATTTACCATCATACTTGTTTTATGCTGATTATATAATGTTATTTTGTAAAGCAGATAAGATCTTCATCAACGGATTGAAGATAGTTCTTTTCAGTTATGCTAATATTTTTGGACAATTCTTCAACCCGCAGAAATAAAAGGTATTCTTCGGAAAGCATGTGAGGGATGCTATTAAATGGCGAATAAAAGGAGAGTTGATGATCTCAGAGGACAGCATGCCTTTCAAATACCTTAGTGTTCCTATTTTTAAAGGTGCTCCAAGAAGCTTATATTTCAAAGAAGCAATGGATAATATTCTTTCCAAATTTTAGAGGTGGAAGGGGAACTCCCTATCAATGGCAGGTCGAATTTGTCTTATAAATTCAGTAATTATATCATCTATAGTGCATCTCAGGATGATATATAGATGGCCCAAACATCATATTGAGAAGATTGAGAGATCATGCAGAAACTTCATATGGATTAGAGAGGTTTCGAAAACACATCATTTCACAGCCGCTTTGAGTCGCATCTGCTGTCCTACGGAGGAGGATGGACTGGGAATTCATTCTATCACGGCAGCTAACGAGGCATATCTTATGAAACTATCTTGGGATATACTTGGAGATGAGGCATGTTTGCAGCTCATTAGGAACTGCTGGTTTGAAGGTACTAAACTCAAGGATTCCTATTTCCCTTCTTCAATAAAATAAGCTTGAATCCTCACATCAAACAGCTTATGATGGAGGATATTTGGATAGTGGGACACGACTCTAATGTGCTTTTTTGGCTAGACAATTGGATTGGTTAACCCATAGCGGATATGGTTGGCATCCCCCTAGAATAGAGGCATCATTTTGAACAAAGGATTGGGGACTACCTATATGATGGAAATTGACATTTTACAATCGAGTTTACTAATGCTTTTCCTTTTATTGTTGATGCCATCCTCTCAACTCGTATGTCTCCAAACCTACGAGATCAAAGGTTTTGGACCAAAGCCATTTAAGGGAAAGTTACATCGAAACTTGCTTAAGATCATAAATGACCGAGTTTTCCGTCCATAAACTGGGGCTCCTGGATATGGGCGAGTTTCATTCCAGCTCGTCAATCGATCACCCTTTGGAAGGCCATCAGGGGCATTTTGACTACATGGAATGTGCTGATTCACAGAGGCTTTATTGGATCCTTTCACTGCTACTTGTGCGAGAAGGATTTAGAGACTTTGGATCGTCTATTCATACACTTCAAAGTCTCTCAGCAAGTACTACATTTTATGTTAGTTGGTTTTGAATATGAGGGTTTGGTTCATTTGGACCAGGATTTCACAGTTTTCCTCTTGCATGCATTGCGCATGACAGGAAGTGCTCAACTGCATAATTTGTGGAGAGCTGCTATTGTATCATATTTTTGGATCATTTGGAGGACTAGAAATGAGATGATGAATATAGAGCTAGATTCGGAAGGACACCATAAACCTTTATGAATTTCAGGCGTGATCTTAGTGTTGGCTATGCTAATCAAGAAAATGGGCAGATTGTAGATTGGAACAATACACAATACTGTGGGGGAATTAATCATACTTTGACACTTTGGATTAAAAGAAGTACCCAAGAAAGCTCCTACTATTACTTCACTAAGATGGCAGCCACCACCACCTGGCTGGATGAAATGCAACACTGACGGTCACGCTACAGGATCCCCGGGATGCATATCAGGCGTTGGTATTTTTCGAAACAACATGGGTTTTGTGCGATGTTGTTTTACGTGTGGCTATGGCATTGGCCATGCTTTTGAGGCTGAATTATTCACAGCTTTTACAGCAACTGAAGTGGCATATGATAAGGGTTGACACACTCTGTGGCTAGAAACAGATTCAACTTTTGTTGTATATGCACTGACAGATCCTACTACAAAGGTTCCTTGGAGATTGTTGGTTGGTGGAGTAGAGCTAAGAGTTTGATGACGCATATGAATGTTCATATCTCTCATATTTACCGTGAGAGAAACACTATTACAGATGCCCTGTCAGATATTGGTGGTGACTTCGATTGGCACTACATCGCTCTGCAGTTCGTTCAACACCACATCTTTAATGGTATGAATTCTGAATACTTTCGCTTTAAGTAGTTTAAGCCCTGCGTGGTTTCTGCCACTTGTGGCTTGACTTTTGAACATCTTTTTACTCCATCTGTATTTTCTTTTGGTTTTCTTTATATCATCATCAATTTGACTATATTCTCATGCATAATAACTAATTAGACCATAAAAATAGTAAGAAAATGCTCACTTTAAGGAGTTCTTGACTTGGCTCACGGAGTAGAATCAACTCTGCACTTTGACTTTTTGGTGACTCTATGGCGCAAGATTCCTAGCATATTTATACTCTGAAAACATGTTCTCCAACTATATTCTCATATCTAATAACTAATTTAACCATAAAAATGGCAAGAAAATGCTCAATTCAAGGAGTTCTTGACCTGGCTAACGGAGTAAAATCAGCTCTGCACTGTGTGTTTTTAGTGACTCTGTGGCGCAAACTTTGTAGCAGTTATATACTCAGAAAATATATTCCCCAACTATACACTCATGTATAATAACTAATTTAACCATCAAAATGGTAAGAAAATGCTCTCTTCAAGGAGTTCTTGAACTGGCTCAGGGAGTAGAATAAGCTCTGCACTTTAACTTTTTAGTGACTCTATGGCGCATGGTTCCTGAGATTTTTATACTCTAAAAATATGTTCTCCAACTATATTCTCATGTCTAATAACTAATTTGACCATAAAAATGGCAAGAAAATGCTCACTTCTAAATGTTTTTGACATGGCTCACGGAGTAGAATCATCTCTGCATTTTGACTTTTTAGTGACATTATGGCACAAGCTGCCTAGTATTTTTATACTCTGATAATATGTTTTTCAACTATATTCTCATGTCTAATAACTAATTTGACCATAAAAATGGCAATAAAATGCTCACTTCAAGGAGTTCTTGACCTGGCTCACGGAGTAAAATCAGCTCTACACTGTGTTTTTAGTAACTCTATGACGCAAGCTTCGTCACAGTTATATACTCTGAAAATATGTTCTCCAACTGTATACTAATGTATAATAATTAATTTGACCATCAAAATGGTAAGAAAATGCTCACTTCAAGGAGTTCTTGACCTGGCTAGGGGAGTAGAATCAGCTCTGCACTTTGACTTTTTAGTGACTCTATGGCGTAATCTTCCTAGTATTTTTATACTCTGAAAATATATTCTCCAACTATATTCTCATTTATAATAACTAATTCGACTACAAAAATATAAGAAAATGCTCACTTCAAGGAGTTCTTGACCTGGCTCACGGATTAGAATCAGTTTTGCACTCTGACATTTAAGTGACTCTATGGCGCAAGCTTTCTAACATTTTTATACTCTGAAAACATGTTCTCCAACTATATTATCATGTCTAATAACTAAATTGACCATAAAAGGGCAAGAAAATGCTCACTTCTATGAGTTCTTGACCTGACTCACGTAGCAGAATCAGATCTGCACTTTAACTTTTCAGTGACTCTATGGGGCAAGCTTCCTCAATTTTTATACTCTGAAACATGTTCTCCAACTATATTATCATGTCTAATAACTAAATTGACCATAAAAACGGCAAGAAAATGCTCACTTCTATAAATTCTTGACCTGGCTCACGGAGTAGAATCAGATCTACACTTTGACTTTTTAGTGACTCTATGGTGAAAGTTTCCTAGCATTTTTATACTCTGAAAACATATTCTCAAACTATATTCTCATTTCCAATAACTAATTTGACCATAAAAATGACAAGAAAATGCTCATTTCAAGGAGTTCTTGACCTGGCTCACAGAGTAGAATTTGCTTTGCACTGTGAGTTTTTAGTGAGTCTATGGTGTAAGCTTTGTAGCAATTATATACACTAAAAACATGTTATCCAACTATATTCGCATGTTTTATAACTAGTTTGACCATAAAAATGACAAGAAAGTGCTCACTTCAATGACTTCTTGACCAGGCTCACAGAGTAGAATCAGCTATGCACTGTGAGCTTTTAGTGACTCAATAACGCAAGCTTCCTAGCATTTTTATAGTCTAAAAATATGTTCTTCAACTATATTCTCGTGTCTAATAACTAATTTCACCATAAAAATGGCAAGAAAATGCTCACTTCAAGGAGTTCTTGACCTGGCTCAGGGAGTAAAATCAGCTCTGCACTTTGACTTTTTAGTGACTATATGGCGCAAGGTTCCTTACATTTTTATACTCTGAAAACATGTTCTCCAACTATATTATCATGTATAACAGGTGCAGGTGTCTTCAAAAACAGTTGAGGGTTTTCTAGGGGAAGTTTCACATGTGGATATGGACATGGCTTTGCTTTTGAAGCTGAACTAGCAGAAGCATTTACGGCTATTGAAATTGCTCATGATAAGGGGTGGAATTCATTATGGCTAGAATCAGACTCAACATATGTTGTATATACTTTCTGCGATCGCTCTCCGAAAATTCCATGGAGGCTCTTGTCAAGATGGAGAAGAGTCAAAGACATTACAGCAACTATGAATTTTCATGCATAACACATCTATAGAGAGGGGAACACAGTTGCAGATGCTCTATTGGACATGGGAGAAGACTTGTATTGGCATGACTCGGCTCCTAATTTTGTTTATCACCTCATGTTCAATGATATGAATTTTGATAACTTAATATTTAGATAAATAACTTTCGCCGTTTTGTGGCTTGCTATCTTTTATCTCATGTCTAATAACTAATTTGACTATAAAAATTGTAAGAAAATGCTCACTTCAAGGAGTTCTTCACCTGGCTCACGGAGTAGAATCAGCTCTGCAATTTGACTTTTTAGTGACTCTATGGCGAAGGCTTCCTAGCATTTTTATATTTAAAAACATGTTCTTCAACTATATGCTCATGTATAATAACTAATTTGACCATAAAAATGGTAAGAAAATGCTCACTTCAAGGAGTTCTTGACCTAGCTCACGGAGTAGAATCAACTCTACACTATAAGTTTTTAGTAACTCTCTGGCGCAAGGCTCTTAGCATTTTTATACTTTGAAAACATGTTCTCCAACTATATTCTCATGTCTAATAACTAAGTTCACAATAGAAGTGGCAAGAAAATGCTCACATCTAGGTGTTCATGATCTGGCTCACAGAGTAGAATCATCTCTTAACTTTGACTTTTTAGTGAATCTATGGTGCAAGCTTCCTAGCATTTTTATACTCTGAAAATATGTTCTCCAACTATATTCTCATGTTTAATAACAAATTTGACCTTAAAAATGGCATGAAAATGATTACTTTAAGAAGTTCTTGACCTGGCTCACGGAGAAAAATTAGCTCTGCACCGTGTGTTTTTAGTGACTCCTTGGTGCAAGCTTCGTAGCAGTTATATACTCTAAAAATATATTCTCCAACTATATACTCATGTATAATAACTAATTTAACCATCAAAATGGTAAGAAAATGCTCACTTCAAGGAGTTCTTGACCTGGCTCAGGAAGTAGAATCAGCTCTGCACTTTGACTTTTTAGTGACTCTATCGAGCAAGCTTCCTAGCATTTTTGTACTCTGAAAACATGTTCTCCAACTATATACTCATGTATAATAAGTATTTGACCATAAAAATCGTAAGAAAATGCTCACTTCAAGAAGTTCTTGACTTGACTCACGGAGTAGAATAACCTCTGCATTTTGACATTTTAGTGACTCTATGGTGCAAGCTTCCCTACATTTTTATACTCTGAAAATACGTTCTCCAACTATATTCTCATGTCTAAGAACTAATTCTACCATAAAAATGGCCAGAAAATGCTCAATTCAAGGAGTTCTCCTGGCTCATGGAGTAAAATCCACACTACCCTGTGTGTTTTTAGTGACTATATGGCGCAAGCTTCTTAACAGTTATATACTCAGAAAACATGTTCCAAAACTATATACTTATGTATAATAACTAATTTGACCATCAAAATGGTAAGAAAATGCTCACTTCAAGGAGTTCTTGAACTGGCTTAGGGAGTAGAATCAGCTCTGCACTATTACTTTTAAGTAACTCTATGGCGCAAGTTTCCTAGCATTTTTATACTCTGAATACATGTTCTCCAACTATATTCTCATGTATAATAACTAATATGACCATAAAAATTGCAAGAAAATTCATACTTCAAGAAGTTCTTGACCTGTCTCACGGAGTAGAATCAGCTTTGCACATTGACTTTTTAGTAACTCTATGGCGCAAACTTCCTAGAATTTTTATACTCTAAAAACATGTTCTCCAACTATATTCTCATATCTGATAACTTATTTGACCATAAAAATTTCAAGAAAATGCTCACTTCAAGGAGTTCTTGACCTGACTCACGGAGTAGAATCAGCTCTGCACTTTGACTTTTTAGTGACTCTATGACGAAGGCTTCCTAGCATTTTTATACTCTGAAAAAATGTTCTTCAACTATATTCTCATGTATAGTAACTAATTTGACCATAAATATGATAAGAAAATACTCACTTCAAGGAGTTCTTAACCTGGCTCACAGAGTAGAATCCGCTTTGAACTATAACTTTTTAGTGACTCTATGGCGCATGGTTCCTTGCATTTTATACTCTGAAAACATGTTCTCCAACTATATTCTCATGTCTAATAACTAATTTGACCATAAAAATGGCAAGAAAATGCTCACTTCTAGGTGTTCTTGACCAGGCTCACGGAGTAGAATCATCTTTGCACTTTTACTTTTTAGTGACTCTATGGCGCAAGCTGCCTGACATTTTTATACTCTGAAAATATGTTCCACAACTATATTATCTTGTCTAATAACTAATTTGACCATAAAAATGACAAGAAAATTCTCACTTCAAGGAGTTCTTGACCAGACTCACGGAGTAAAATCAGTTATGCACTATGTGTTTTTAGTAACTCTATGGCGCAAGTTTCGTAGCAGTATATACTCTAAAAACATGTTCTCCAATTATATACTCATGTATAATAACTAATTTGACCATCAAAATGGTAAGAAAATGCTCACTTCAAGGAGTTCTTGACCTAGCTCAGGGAGTAGAATCAACACTGCACTTTGACTTTTTAGTGACTCTATGGCGCAAGCTTTCTAGAATTTTTATACTCTGAAAACATATTCTCCAACTATATTCTCATGTATAATAACTAATTTGACCATAAAATCGTAATAAAATGCTCACTTCAACGAGTTTTTGACCTGGCTCAAGGAGTATAATCAGGTCTGCACTTTGACTTTTCAGTGACTCTATGACGCAAGCATCCTAGCATTTTTACACTCTAAAAACATATTCTACAACTATATTATCATGTTTAATAACTAAATTGACGATAAAAACAGTAAGAAAATGCTCACTTCTATGAGTTCTTGAACTGGCTCGCGGAGTAGAATCAGCTATGCATTTTGACTTTTCAGTGACTCTATGGAGCAAGCTTCCTAGAATTTTTATACTCTGAAAAAATTTTCTCCAACTATATTCTCATGTCCAATAACTAATTTGACCATAAAAATGGAAAGAAAATGCTCACATCAAGGAGTTCTTGACCTGGCTCACAGAGTAGAATTAGCTTTTGCACTGTGAGTTTGTAGTGACTCTATGGTGCAAGCTTTGTAGCAGTTATATACTCTAAAATTATGTTATCCAACTATATTTGCATGTATTATAACTAATTTGACTATAAAAATGACAAGAAATTGCTCAATTCAAAGACTTCTTGACTAGACTCACTAAGTAGAATCAGCTATGCACTATGAGCTTTTAATGACTCAATGGCGCAAGCTTCCTAGAATTTTTATAGTCAAAAAATATATTCTCCAATATATTCTCGTGTCTAATAACTAATTTGACCATAAAAATAGCAAGAAAATGCTCACTTCAAGTAGTTCTTGACCCAGCTCAGGGAGTAGAATTAGCTCTGCACTTTGTCTTTTTAGTGACTCTATGGAGCAAGGTTCATTGCATTTTATACTATGAAATCATGTTCTCCAACTATATTCTCATGTACAATAACTAATTTGACCGTAAAAATGGTAAGAAAATGCTCACTTCAAGGAGTTCTTTTGACTTGGCTCACAGAGTAGAATTAGCTTTGCACTGTGAGTTTTTAGTGACTCTATGGTGCAAGCTTCGTAGAAGTTATATACTCTAAAATTATGTTATCCAACTATATTCTCATGTATTATAACTAATTTGACCATAAAAATGACAAGAAATTGCTCAATTCAAGGACTTCTTAACCAGGCTCACAGAGTAGATTCATCTATGCACTGTGAGCTTTTAATGACTCAATGGCGCAAGCTTTCTAGCATTTTTATAGTCTAAAAACATGTTTTCCAACTATATTCTCGTGTCTAATAACTAATTTGACCATAAAAATGGCAAGAAAATGCTCACTTCAAGTAGTTTTTGACCTGGCTCAGGGAGTAGAATCATCTCTACACTTTGACTTTTTAGTGACTCTATGGCGCAAGGTTCCTTGCATTTTTATACTGTGAGAAAACATGTTCTCCAAATATATTCTCATGTATAATAACTAATTTGACCATAAAAATGACAAGAAAATGCTCAATTCTAGGAGTTCTTGACCTGGCTCACGGAGTAGAATCAGCTCTGCACTTTGACTTTTTAGTGACTCTATTGCGGAAGGTTCCTTGCATTTTTATACTCATAAAATGTTGGGTTGTATACTAAAAGTCTAGCTTTAGTATGAACAATTTTATAACAATATTTGAAATGAGAATTATATGATCAAATGATTGCATCTTATAATTTATTTTATATGCATAATGCAATAGTCCATTTACTTTATACTGTAGATAATATATTGTGCGACAACACGTGGAAGATCATATTATCGGTTTCCTTATAAAGTATAAACAGATGCTCACAACCGAGATAGACGGGGACTCTCTATCGGTATGGTTGTAGTGTGATTTGGTATTAGTTTGTCTTGACTATAAAATCACATTAGTATGCTTTGTGCATATTGAGTAGGATCGCCTGAGATCGTTCGTCTTATACTGACTATATAGTAGAACTTGATCTCTGTTATTATGAAAGTTCATGCTCTTAATCCCTATACAATAACCTCGACACGTAGGGCATTATTTATTTCTTTGATTCATCAATGGGTGAGATTTATAAGTATTAAATCAACAAACTCGGTGAGTTGGGAAATAGTACTGTATCTATGGTATGTTGTTGATTGTAGAAGGAATCCATGTCTGACATAGGTTGATGATGTCCCCTTGAGGAGCTCATAAGGTTTATCATGTAAATCTTGCAAGTGGATTAATTTTTAGCATGATAATAAGGTTGAGTGGTACTACTCTCGGATAAGATATTAATTAATTTGAGTTGTCAGTAACTTAATTAATTAATGGGCATTGTATATCTTAAACATGGGGAGACTTCGGGCTCATAATAAGAAGGAGCCCAAAACGTAATTTTGGGTTGGAGTGGGTAGTGTAGTAATAATAATTTAGTGGACTTTATTATTATTATTGAATTAAATATAAGCTTTGGGCTAAGCTTGGATATTTAATCCAATGGAGGCCCAACTCCAATTCTCCTCCTGATCCCTGCTGTAGCCCAGTATATAAGTGAACTCAGCCTCTTGGAACCCTAAGATTTCCTGCGCCTCTTTTAACGTGAGAAGGGAAAGAAGCAGATTGAGAGATCCTGCAGACTGTTGCCCACACAACAGCAGGATCACACTTGGGACATACAGTAGAAGATCAGAGGTAGTTCTCTGCAGCGATTCATCCTCTACATCAACCCAGAAGTACGGTAAACATTTTTTAATTGCTTCCGCTGATTGTTTGCCTGAAATCCTAACGATTACGTTAGAACCACAAGATCCAATTGCCAACAATTGGTATCAGAGCGTTGGTTTTCATGGTGAGACGTGACACTTCAAGGGGTTCATGTGCCTTTCGTGTGTTTATGGTCTGATAGATAGCATGTTTGAATGGGATAATTTGATTATGTGATATGATCTGAAAATTATTTCATGGGTTCTGTACTGCTATTTTTTTTACCATGGCATGATATTTGGAATGTGTGATTGTTAAATTATTTGTTAATTACTCAACACACACGCACTTCGAGAGACCCATCTGCCATCTAATCACACCACTAGCATCCCATCTCAAACCCTTCATCACCAAATCAACCCTACACGACGAGGCTCCGGCCGGCGGTAAGTGGAAGGGTAGAAGGAGTGAGAAGTGGTTTCCGACCGCATCAGGCCACTATCCGAGTGAGTCACAGGCGACGGCTCACGTTCGGGCAACAGCGGCGGTGGCGGTGAAACTGCATTCTGGGAAGGTGAGTCGATAGCTGCCGATCTCACCAGTGGTGGCGTGTTGATCGTCAGAAGGTCGCGGCGGCGTCTGGTGGTCGAGCATCAGGATCGACGGTGATTGGCTGCCAAGGAAAAAGACCAGTCAACCATGGACAGATCGACAGCGGTGACTGAAGGGTGACATCGTATGACAGATTTTCAGTCCTGTTGGATGCGAGTCCAACCACGTTCTGGTCGTGGCGGGCAGATCTGTCACGGCGGTGACTGGGCGGCATTGAAGGTGATGGATGACTGACCAACGCCGACTTTCAATGCCCGGTGGCTTCGGTTGGGTCCAGTTGGCGGCTTTTGGCAATCCTCTGCGATGAGGGTTGGGGTGTTCGTTGTGTGCGGCCGCTCAGCTACGCGGCGGCGTTGAACTTCATCGTGTCTCAACAGAGTGTCGCGTTTAGCAGATCCGAGATGTCTGCATGTGCATATCTTGGTCAGCGGTAGCGTGGCAGGGGGAGCGACTGTCGAGCTTGAACGACTGACGGCTGACGGTGCGGCTCTAGTTGGCTGTTGGCGGCGGCTACCAGAAGCATTGGGTCTGCTGGTTCTGGGCGGCGTCTGATGTTTGTTTCATTCCGGTCGTGGTGCCCTAACTGCGCGATTCCAATGGTCTCTGAGCGGCGGCACCGGCGGCAGCGACACCTGGATGCGCCGGCAGCAGTTCATAGGCGGTGTCTGATCGGCTGGCAGGGACGGATGAAGGCGGCTGTTGTTAGGGCAACAACATTGAATTTGGGCTGCCCTTGGGCCTTGTTTCCAATTTTGGTTTGGGTTGCTGGGCCGTTTAGGGCAGCAATGATTATTCCTAATGTTGGGCCCAATCAGTAATAAATAAAAGGCTGCTCATTTTTTAATTTGGTTTTGGGCTGTTGGGCAATATTTACTGCTGGATTTTATTAATTGTGGGGTTGATGTTGGGCCAGGTTAAATATTGGGCTAGACCTTAATGCATAAATTGGCAGGGTAAATGGGCTTAGTTATTTTATTAATGGGCTGCTCATTTTATGCTAATGATGTTTGGGTCAGTTGGGTCTATTTAATTGATCCAACATATTATGCAATTAATTATAATATATAACTGATTTAATTGTTTTAACTTGACAATCAATTGTTATATATGAAAGGCATGTTCTATGTGATTAAATTACTGTTAATAGAAGCATGTCTAGGTTGTATATTTTATTCATGAATATTATATGCATGTTAAAAACCCTCGGTATTAAATAACTAAGTGGGAGAGGGGATTGGTAATAAATTCCCGCGGCTTCATTATTGGTTTGTTTGCAATGTGAATAAACTTGCGCGTCGGCATTAGAGCCTTCCTCCCCATCGGATGAGTTTATTCATGGATTGCTGGAACAGACTTCATTAAATAATTACGTTTGTAATGTGATGTATATGAACTTGTGCGTTGGCATAGACCTCCCTCCCTATCGAATGAGTTTATATGCGGTTCACTGGTACAAACTTGTAATTGATGACTATAGAAAGTTATCCGAGCGCGTGTGTACTTCTCTATCTGTAAGGCACATAAGCTTGGGCCGCGGACTTGGGGTCAAATAATGGTGTACACTTAGATGTAAATAATAAGTATCCTCCTGATGAGTGTGTAAATTCACAAGTTTGGCGCTATGTTTTGTGCTAGTTTTGGAGAGTTTTGATATGGAAATAGGTGGAAAACCTATATATATTGTGAATTAGCATGAATCAGGTGTTAGTGGAGCTATTTGAGTGTTTTCTTAGCAAAAACAGAGTGAAAGAGCCAAGAATCGAAGAGACGGAGTCGAAGCCACGCGAACCGCCCAAGAATTAGGTGGGTTCGACCTGGTTGGAGGAGGGTTCGACCTCTCCAGCAGGTTGAACCAACGTTGCTGAGCTTGCAGAGATGGATTCGACCACGACTCGAGTGGTTCGACCTGACCATCAGGTCGAACCATGGTCGAACCAGTTCGTAGAAAAGAGGATTCGACCACGACGTTGGAGTTCGACTTGCCAGTTGGTCGAATCGAGAGTGGGAGTTGTCCAGTGATGAGGTTCGACCTGGGGTTCGACCAAGGCCTAAGTGGTTCGACCTGTCCAGAAGGTCGAACCTGTGCAGAATTCTTCCAGTAGCGGGGTTCGACCTGGGGTTCGACCTGTGGCCAGTTGTTCGACCTGTTTGACGTGGTCAAACCTATGCGCGAGAACTTACCTTATCCGGATTTTTGAGGCCGAAACGCGTGAAATCACTTAGAAAGCCCATTCCAAGCCCTAGAGACGTGATTACAAGTATAAAAGGAGGCTCATATAGAGAATAAAGAGAGCTTTTTATCGTCAATCATAAGAGAGATAAGAGTAGAGGTGGTGATCCATCTGGAGGGATGCGACAGAGGTTCGCTGAAGGTTCAAGTAAGAATGATCAATCTAACCATGATTGTTCCTAGATCAATCATGGGCTAGAACCACTTTGGTAGTTCTAGGGTTATGAAAGTTTCATGATGTAATTCGTATTTCGTGTGTAAAACTCCGTACAACACTACCTGTGGTTTGTTTTATATAAGATTGCATATTTAATCCATACTCATAGTCGTTTTGTGCATCAATGATAGTTGTGTAGAGTCTGAATACATAACATGGTTATTGATTGAGTGCGTTCACTACTGAGCAGGGTTTATTGTTATAATTCTAAGTGAAGGGATTCCGAAGTATTATTAGAACTGTCTTATATGAATATTCATGAATTGAATTAAATTCGGGTTGATGAATAGGATGAAGAGTATAACTTTATAGTACCTAAAAAGGGAGATCAAATCGGGTTAGATTCTAGACGTAGAAGATAATTGATTATGATAGTACCTAGAAAGGGGGGTGAAGCATATCTCTTGCTCCGATGTTATTCACACGTGTCAAGCGCATATTTACTTGTATCTATAGAGTAAACTTACATGGTCTAGTGATGCGTCCACAAACCACAGGGCAGAGTCGGACACCATCACATGAAAATACGAATTGCTAGTGAAACTGGATGACCCGACGAACTACCTATTATTCTTATTGATCATAACTCACTTTTCTCTACTCTTGCTATTTCTTTTTTCTATTTTGATTAGAAGTTATTATCCATTAAACCTTTACAATTACCAAACATAGTCTAAAATATACTAGAAGATAACAAAATTGATATTTAACCGTCCCTTGGGTTCGATATTGTAACTTGGTCATCTTCGCGACTACAATTGATATCCTTATACTTGAGGATTAATTTGTGTATTGAGAAAACCCCTATCAAGTTCTTGGCGCCGTTGCCGGGGATGGCTATTATTATTAATTTTATTATTTCTAGTTGATTAAGACTTTTTTTTTCTTTTATTTGTGATTATTTATTTCTATCTAACCTTGAATTTTTCCGAGTTACTTGTGCGCTTGAAAAAAGGAGAGGAAGGAAAAGAAAGAATAACACACTGAGCTAAACATGGCCGGAGCAAGGCAGAATCTGGATAATGTTGCCATACGTGAAATTTTCACGAACTATGGAATTGGTAACATGGGGTTGATAGGAGCAAGGGGGGAAGATGATGATTTTGAGATAAATCCCGCTCTTATTAACAAGGTAGAGAAGAATCCCTTTTCTGGAGATTGGTTTGAAGATCCATATCAACACCTCCGAAGATTTCTTGGTTATGCAAACACTCAAAAGGGCAGTGGAGTGAATGATAATGCTAGGCGGATCGCCTTATTCAAGTTCTCTTTGATTGATAAGGCGGAAGCTTGGTATGAGACCCTTGATACAACAGATTGCAATACATGGGACCAACTGCAGCAGAAGTTCTTGGAGAGATACATGCCACCCTCAAGGATCTTAAGAATGAGGCAAGAGATCACCCAATTTGTTATGAATCAGGGTGAGAAATTTTATGAGGCATGGGACAGATTTAAAGACATGCTCAGGAGGTGTCCACAGCATGGAATGTCTAAGGCTGAATACATAAGCATCTCCTACTATGGATTGGATTGTGAGTCGCGTATTTTTATTGATGCATCATCAGGAGGAGCGTTGTTATCTAAGACAGCACTTGAAGCTGAAAAGTTGTTCGAAGACATCTCTATGAATTCACGTGACTGGCCAATAGAGAGAGATAGAGGATCATATGTACTTGGCGAAGTAGCGCATGTTGAACATCAAGTGGTGAAGTCGAATAGGGATGATGAGATCGTTTCTAGTCTAGCTAACATCAACAAGCTACTAGAGTCCCAGCAAAGGCAAATCACAGAGTTGACACAAAGGGAGCCTAGTATGAAGCAGCAAGAAGTGAAGAGTGTTGAAGATACCTTCCATTGATACGTGGCTGAGAACAATGCAAGGATTGATCGTCTTGAGGATACCATGAATGTTGATCATGCAGATTTATCTAAGCAGTTGAAGGAGCTTACTTTGATTATGGGGTAGATGACCACGAACGTGAATCAATTAACACAAAAATTGGAGAATAAAGCCATCACGTTAAGGTTTGGAACACAGTACGAGGGAGCAATGAAGCCGGAATCAAAGTTTGAGGCAAAAGCAAGCGGATTCGACCAAAAACAATGTGATTCGACCTGTCCCACAGGTCGAAGCGTGCAGGGGAGGTCGAACTGGGCTTCTGGAAGTGTTTCAAGAGCAGCAGGCACTCAGTTCGACCTGTGGGGCATCGATTCGACCAGGCCATCTGGTCGAACCCAGGTCGAACCACCCCATTTGGAGCACTCTATTTTCACAAAGCCTCAATTCGACCACGACGTTACCGGTTCGACCAAGCCATCAGGTCGAACCCAGGTCGAACCGGCGACCAAATATCATACAGAAGGTCAGTTCGACCTGGGGCATTTCGATTCGACCAGCACAACAGCTCGAACCGAGGTCGAACCGCACCCTCCGAAGTACTCTGTTTCGTCAGCAATTCGATTCGACCACGACATAATCGATTCGACCAGTACCATTGGTCGAACTAAGGTCGAACCATTAGGCAAAAATCATCCAGTGAGCCGATTCGACCACGACGTAGTCGATTCGACCAGTACCCCTGGTCGAACCCAGATCTAACCCAACATGCAAGGTGAGAATGCACTTCCAGGTGCTCGATTCGACCACGACGTACCCAATTCGACCTGTCCTGATGGTCGAATCCATGTCGAACCCCAAGTTCAAAGTGAGAGCAGTATGCCAGACGACTGGTTCGACCAAAGCATTGATGGTTCGACCAATCACCCAGGTCGAACCCACGTCGAACCCCAATTACAGAAAGAGAGCAGCCTTCCAGACGATTGGTTCGACCATTACACACCTAGTTCGACCAACACCAGTGGTCGAACTGAGGTCGAACCTATTCCCTCTGCACCGTTTTCTGCACCGAATGTTCCCTATGATGTTGATGCTACTCCAATGGTTCGGAATGAGCAAAGTATAGAGATAATAGCTGAGAAAAAGTGGGAAAGAGCAAAGAGATTGAGAGCCGAGAAGGATAAAGCGAAGGAGGTTGAATGTGATGAATGGGGAAGACCAAAGACCAAGATACCTCCTCCGTTTCCTTCGAGATTGGCCGAGAAGGGATTGGAAGAAAAGTTCAAGAGGTTTCACGATGTCATGAGCAAAGTAAGCTTGAACATTCCTTTCTCTGAAGCAATCATGGAGATGCCATACTATGCCCGATTCCTCAAGAATATTATATCAAAGAAGAGAAGCTTGAACGGAGTGGAGACGGTAAACCTATCAGAGAATTGCAGCTCGATCCTTCAAAGGAAGCTGCCTGCAAAGTTAAAGGATCCGGGAAGCTTCACCATTCTTTGTGACATTGGAAAAGGGTCGGCACATAAAGCCTTTTGTGATTTGGGGGCAAGCGTTAACTTGATGCCTTTGTCTATATTTAAAAGGCTTGGTTTGGGGGATCTTAAACCCACGAATATTGCTCTTCAATTGGCGGATAGATCCATGACTTGTCCGAAGGGTTTAATTGAAGATGTTTTAATGAGAGTGGATAAGTTAGTTTTTCCCGTGGATTTTCTTGTACTTGACATGGAAGATGATAAGGGTGATATTCCCCTTATTTTGGGACGACCGTTCCTTGCCACAGTGGGAGCTATGATAGATGTTAAGGAAGGAAAGCTTAGACTGTGAATGGATAATGAAGATGTGCTTTTCTCTCTTGATCATGCAATGAAGATGCCCATGGAGACTCAATCGTGCAAGAGCATTGATATGGTTTCTAACTTGTTTAATCTTGATTTTTCTAAGACAGGTGATTCTGAATTTAAGTGGAAGATTGACAAGGGGGTGTCTAGACAGCCATGGGATGAAGGAAATTTTAATGATCATATTTTTGTGACCAAGAAAGGTGAGGTGTTGAGTGTAGACAAGAAGAGGGAAAGAAAATACTTGAAGGTGAGGATGCGACAAGACCGTCCTGTGATCCAGTAGTTCAAAGTGGTAATCCATCGTGACTCTCCGACGTTAAACATGAGCGCCTGTTGGGGGCTTGCCCTTCCGTTTTAGTGCTTTATTATTTCTTTTGTGTGCGTAATAAATTTTTATATTTAAGGTGCTTACTAATCGGCAATTACTTCTCTTTTCAAACTTAGTTTCGACTTACGTTTTTACTAAGTTTGGGGGGGTGTGATGTACTTACCTCATTGAAGCACCAAGAGTATAATCTTTTCTTTGTGATGCTTGCTAGGGGAATTGATTTTTTGCGGTATGTTGAAACTTTAATCGGTTTTGATGTGTCGATTTTTTTACAATTTGCCTAGTGTTCAGTGGTGTTTCTAGTGTGTGGAGTCGATTACATAGTCAATTAATTCTTTCTTATAGTTCTCCTATTTTATTATTGATGAATCCTATGATGATGAATTTGTTTGAGCTTTGATGATAGAAAAGGGTAACTAGGTGGCAAGACGAGTTCTACATTTAGGCTTTGACTCGCGGAGCTCGTGCGTACGTTGAAGAAAAATCAGGTGCCCTCGTTTCCTTTTTCTAATTTTTATGTGTGCTTATAATTTATGCAGTCAAGAAAAACGTCACCAATCACCGAAGAAAGGCCACAACATACAACACCCCACAAGGGGGGATCACCCCCAACCATCATCCTTTTCTCCATCCATCCATCACTTTGAAGATTCGTTTGTGGAATCAAGGGGAGAACTAAGAGGAGAATTCAAGAGCGAGAAGGACGCGATGACACCACATCTAGGGTTTATTCGTTTCCTAATTTATCTTGTATTTTCCGGACATCCAGGTAAGATCTATCCAACACCCATGATTGTTCTTCGAAACATCATGGGCTAGAGCCTTTTTGGTAGATTTAGGAGTTTGAAGGTTTTATCTAGTTAATTGAACTTCCATGTATACACTCCGTACAACACTACTTGTGGTTTATTTTATATATGATTGTACTTTCTTAATCCATATTCACGGTCGTTTTGTGCATCTTCAATTGGTATATAGAGTCTGAATATATATCTTGGTTGTAGATTGAGTGCGTTCACCGCTGAACAGGATTCCATGTTATGATTCTAAGTGAGGGGACTCCGAAGCTTCATTAGAACTATCATATATGAATACTTATTAATTGAATTGAATTCGGGTTATTAAGTAGGATAAAGAGGGTAACTTCATAGTACCTATAAAGGGAGATCATATCGGGTTAGAGTACCAATCATAGGGGGAAATAATTGATACTGATAGTACCTAGAAAGGGGGTGAAATTATATCTCTTGCTCCGAGGTTATTCACACGTGTTACACGCATGTTTACTTGTGTCTATAGAGTAGATATGCATGGTTTAGTGATGCGTCCATATTCCACAAGGCAGAGTCGGACATCGACACATGGAAGGGAAGTTAATGAGTAAAACTGGATTATCCTAGAGCTACCTATTCTCCTACTTGATCCACTTTTGTATTCTTCAAGTGATATTTATTTTATTTGTTATTTTAATTACTTGTTTATTAGTTTAATAATTCTAAACCTCAACGTTATTGCCATAATCATCTTAATTAATTTAGATAATAATTAAATTGATAATACGCCGTCCTTTGGGTTCGATATTCACTTGGTCGCTTGCTAAGCTGCAATTGATATCCTTAATACTTGGGGATTAATTTTGCGTGCAAAGAAAACGCGCATCACCTCCCCATCGGAGTCACTGCTTTTATTTGCATGGCCAAAGAGGAACCGATTATTAATTATTTTGTCATAAAGTTAGGTTGACAAATGAAATTAATGGATAAAACCTTCTCTTGTAAATGTTCGGGTTTGTAAACGTCCACACTATCGTGGCTTGCAGACTCACAGTGCTTGAGATGTCGGTGAATTTATATTTTATATTATTTTGAGGGAATCAATATAAATGGATAAATTCGAAGATTTGATCGGTATATTAATTTGTGATTCTCTGAAATTCAAATGGTTTTATCTCACTTATTGTTTACTGAAAATAATTATATTTACTGGTCCAAAAATTAGATGATTAGAAAAGAATCTTGATTTTTATTGCTTAAGAAAATACAAGTGTGTTCTCACAAAGGACGTCTCATGATGCTTTTTAAAGTCTCTAGTGAAGAGATGAGAGGTTCATAGAAATATGATGATCTCATGTAACTCTTCGGATACTTGAGTAATTTAAAAGGTGATAGGTCATGATAGAATTTGATGAATGAATTGGAAAATTATGGAATAGAAGTTGAAAGGGAAACCTAAGTCAATTTTATTCTCCATAATTGCCTAGATGTTTTGAGTAAGTTCTACCTGAATTACAAGAGGATGTAAATGGTGGGAAACTTCTGACAAAACATGTGGCAAAGGAAAGCCATTTTCATCATGATGTGAACAAGTTTAATATCTTATTCACTAGTTGTTTAAACATGATTAGTGATGGCATCTATTGACACGAAGTGTGTAGATAATCACTAAATGTTTATCACTAAGTGAGGATAAGATCGTTATGACATGGGTAAAACTACAAAGGTAGTGGTTATTGCAGTGGGAGTTGTTTATTTATCTGATGATAACAATAAACGATTGATTATGAGAAATTGTCTTTACGTACGTTTCATAGAAAGAATTTGATTTCGGTTTCTATGCATTAACAGATGGATACTTCATTTCATTTAAATGACATGGTTATAGTGATGAGGAATGGGACTATAATCTGTTATAGTGCGTTGGTGGATAATGTGTATACTCTTGAATCATGTACATCCCACAGATGCAACAAATAGTAATTAGTAATGCATCTTCTAATATAAGTAAGAGAAAGGAACCTTCAAAGATGAACTAAACATACATTTGGCGTCTAAGATTAGTTCATTTTACTTGAGTAGGATTCAAAAGTTGATAGCCGATAGACCGTAAGGTTTATCTGAAGTGGAAACTATCAGAATTGCGAGTCTTGCTTGGAAGTAAAAATGATTAACTGCCTTTTCAAGGCTGTGGGGTGTAGAGCCAAATATATATATTTTGGAATTAGTTCATTCTGATTCAAGCAAACCTAATATTATCCAGGCGAGAGATGGTTATGAATATTCGAAGATTATTCTAGACACCAATATATTTATTTGATGCACTGCATGTCTAAGTTCTTTGATTAATTCAAGAATTGCAAGACTGGTACAGTGAAGCGTCATGGAAAATATATTAAGTCATTACGATTTAATCATGATGGCGAAGACCTCTTTAGATAGTTAGGAGCTATTGATTAGAAGTTGAGATTAAATCTCAAATTGACTACACCAGGCATGCCCCAACTGAATGGTGTGGTGGATAGAAGGATTAAATCTCTTATGGTAATGATTAGATAGATAAAGAATTACTTGGAATAATTAAATTCATTTTATGGATATGCCCTAGATACAGTAATTCGTGAAACGTTTCTCTGTATATGGGATATCCTAGAAAAATGGATGGTGATTTATTTAGTCCAAAAAGATTGAAGGGTAATTGTTAACACAATAACTAGATTTTTGGAAAAGGACTATGTAATAAGTCACTAACCCATGCATAAGTCGTTCTAATAGGAAGTGAGAGGAAAACACTAAGTAAAAGTACCAAGTGTACAAGAGGATATACCACAAGGTAAACTGCAACGCGTGTCACGTCTGATACACAATTACATGTAGTGCCTTATCGTAGTGGGAGGGTTGTTTGACAACCTATAAATATATATTTTGGGAGAGTCGTGAGACTTGATCCCTAGTGAACATGGTATTTTTCCACGGATACGACGTAGCACTACAAGATTAAAATACAGAATCTTAGTAAGTTGCAATGAATGTTGAAATATAATCTAAGGATTCTAAATTAAGTCTGGGAACTTGAATGACCACTAAATGGTATAAAAGCCATTGCAAGTGGTCAAGGGAAATAAAAGAGGATCATACGGAAAGGTGAAAATCTTAGAAGCAAAGCTTGTTGCGAAAAGATGTACTCAGAAAGAAATGGTTCGATTATGAGGAAACATGTTCGCTGGTAGCTTTGCTTATGTTGATCCGGATTCTTTTATTTATTGCTGCTCATATTGAATTATGAGGAACAGCAAAAGATGTCAAGACAGCTTTCCTGATTGGAAGTCTTGAGGAAAACATCTATGTGAAGCAACCAGAGTGATTCATTGCAAAGGGCTAAGAGCATTGTGAAAGAAAGCTTAAAAGTGTCCAGAGATGGGCTAAAAGCAAGCTTTGAGAAAGTGAAGCATCTGTTTTGATTAGGTAATCCAGTGGCATGGATTTAAATCAATGAGTAGATGAGTCTTGTGTGTTGTAAAGAGTGACGGAAACGTGGTGGTGTTTTTTGTACTATACGTAGATAGTATCTTGCTCATTGGAGACAATGAAAGAGTATTATCGGGCGTATGGGTACGGTTAATAAAGCGGTAGAAATGAAGGACTTAAGAAAGGCAAAATATATCCTTTTGATCACGGTAATACGGATCACAAGAAAGGATGTTATGCTTATCTCAAGTTTCATAAAATGATACAGTCCATACTCGTTTAGCATGTGAATTTATCTAAGTGCATGTGTCTTTGAGACACAAAAAGAAGATAAAGAAGATGAAAGTGGTTCCTTATGCTTCGGCGAATAAGGAAGCTTAATCTAAGGAATACTATGCACGAAAATGGATAACTGTATTGCCAATGGCATAGACAGTTGGTATCAAACGTAACCCAGAACAAGAATGATGAACTGTAGTAAGACATATATAAAGTGCCTGAGAAGGACTGGAAATTGTATGTGGACTTACTAAACAGATTCACTGCTTCTTGTGGATTACGTAGATTTGGATTTTTAGTCAGATTGGACGGCAGTAAATTCACCTCAAAGGTTATGTGTTTAGTTTTAGGAAGTAGAGTCATAATGTGGAGGAGTGTTATATAGAAATATATTTCAGACTCCGGACTCCATTATGGAAAGATGATAAATTGGAGCCTATGAGGCTGTCAAAGTATCTATATGACTCTAGAGACTTCATGATGGACTTTGAAGTGTTTCTAAGTTTGCCCAAGGTTATCACAATTTATATTGATGATATTGGTGCAGTTGCAAACTTGAAGGAATCACGAGTCCATAAGACAATTAAACACATGGAGCGCGAGTACCACCTGTTACGAGAAATCGTATGATGAGGGGAAGGTTGTTGTCGCCTAGATTGCATCGGATGATGACCTAGTAAATCCATTTACAAGGACCATATGGCGAGAGTTTTTAATGGTCGTGTTGTTGGAGTAGGAATCAGATGTATGGCAGAAGACATGACAGCATAGTCTTTTAGTATAAGTGAGAGATTATTGGGTTGTATACTAAAAGTCTAGCTTTAGTATGAACAATTTTATAACAATATTTGAAATGAGAATCATATGATCAAATGATTGCATCTTATAATTTATTTTATATGCATAATGCAATAGTTCATTTACTTTATACTATAGATAATATGTTGTGCGACAACACGCGGAAGATCATATTATCGGTTTCCTTATAAAGTATAAACAGATGCTCACAACCGAGATAGACGGGGACTCTCTATCGGTATGGTTGTAGTGTAATTTGGTATTAGTTTGTCTTGACTATAAAATCACATTAGTATGCTTTGTGCATATTGAGTAGGTTCGCCTGAGATCGTTCGTCTTATACTGACTATATAGTAAAACTTGATCTCTGTTATTATGGAAGTTCGTGCTCTTAATCCCTATACAATAATCTCGACACGTAGGGCAGTATTTATTTCTTTGATTCATCAATGGGTGAGATTTATAAGTATTAAATCAACAAACTCGGTGAGTTGGGAAATAGTATTGTATCTATGGTGTGTTGTTGATTGTAGAAGGAATCCATGTCCGACATAGGTTGATGATGTCCCCTTGAGAAGCTCATAAGGTTTATCTTGTAAATCTTGCAAGTGGATTAATTTCCGGCATGATAATAAGGTTGAGTGGTACTACTCTCGGATAAGATATTAATTAATTTGAGTTGTCAGTAACTTAATTAATTAATGGGCATTGTATATCTTAAACATGGGGAGACTTCGGGCTCATAATAAGAAGGAGCCCAAAATGTAATTTTGGGTTGGAGTGGGTAGTGCAGTAATAATAATTTAGTGGACTTTATTATTATTATTGAATTAAATATAAGCTTTGGGCTATGCTTGGATATTTAATCCAATGGAGGCCTAACTCCAATTCTCCTCCTGATCCCTGCTGTAGCCTAGTATATAAGTGAACTCAGCCTCTTGGAACCCTAAGATTTCCTGTGCCTCTTTTGACGTGAGAAGGGAAAGAAGCAGATTGAGAGATCCTGCAGACTGTTGCCCACACAACAGCAGGATCACACTTGGGACATACAGTGGAAGATCAGAGGTAGTTCTCTGCAGCGATTCATCCTCTACATCAACCCAGAAGTACGGTAAACATTTTTTAATTGCTTTCGCTGATTGTTTGCCTGAAATCCTAACGATTACGTTTGAACCACAAGATCCAATTGTCAACATAAAACATGTTCTCCAATTATATTATCATGTATAAAAACTAAATTGGCTATAAAAATTATAAGAAAAGGCACACTTCAAGCAATTCTTGGCATGTCTCACGGAGTAGAATCAGTTGTGCACTTTGACTATTTAGTGACTATGTGGCGCAAGCTTCCTAACATATTTATACTCTAAAAACATGTTCTTCAATAATATTCTCATGTATAATAACTAATTTGACCATAAAAATGGTAAGAAAATGCTTACTTCAAGGAGTTCTTGACCTGGGTCACATAGTAAAATCAACACTGCACTGTATGTTTTTAGTGACTCTTTAGCGCAAGCTTCGTAGAAGTAATTGTTGGATTGTATACCAAAAGTCTAGCTTTTTGTATAAACATTGTTATAACAATATATTTGAAATGAGAATTATATGATCTAATGATTGCGTCTTATAATTTATTTATACGTACGATGCAATAGTCCACTTATTTTATACTGTAGATAATATGTTGTGCGACAACACGCAGAAGATCATATTATCGGTTTCCTTGTAAAGTATAAACAGATGCTCGCAACTGAGACAGATGGGGACTATCTATCGGGATGGTTGCAGTGTGATTTGGTATTAGCTTGTCTTGGATATAGAATCACATTAGCGCACTTGTGTGTATTAAGAAGGACCGCTTGAGATCGTTCGACTTATACTGACTTATAGAAGAACTTGATCTCTGTTATTATGGATGTTTTTGCTCTTAATCACTATAAAATAACCTCGACAAGTAGGGCAGTATGTATTTCTTTGATTCATCAATGGGTGAGATTTAAATATATTAAATCAACAAACTCGGTGAGTTGGGAAGTAGTATTGTCTCTATGGTGTGTTGTTGATTGTAGAAGGAATCCGTGTCCGTTATAGGTTGATGATATCCCCTTGAGTAGCTCATAAGGATTATCATGTAAACCCTGCAGGTGGATCTATTCCGACATGATAATGAGGTTGAGTGGTACTACTCTTGGATGAGATATTAATTAATGGAGTTGTCAGTAACTTAATTAATTAATGGGCATTGTATATCTTAAACATGGGGAGACTGTAGGGCTCATAATAAGAAGGAGCCTATAACGTAATTATGGGATTAGAACGTAGTGCAGTAATAATATTTTAGTGGTATATATTATTATTATTGGACTTAAGTATAAGTTTTGGGCTAAGCTTGGATACTTAAACCCAATGGTGGCCCAACTATAATTTCTTCTCCTGGTCCCTACTGTAGCCCATATATAAGTCATCTCAACTTTCTGAAAACACTAATCTATTAGATTAATCATGCCTAACACTGTGAGGAGGGTGAGGGAACAGCAGATTGAGAAGATCTCGAGGATCGTCGCCCACACGACGTCGAGATTGGACTTGAGAATAGAGCATAAGACTGGAAGGTTGTTTGATGCTTCTATCTGCAACCTTCTATGATTTTTCTAAAATCGCACAGACTTCAGAACAGGATGTCTGGTATACTGACGGAAAGCTAAGGAAGAGAAGATAGTTTTGGCGCATAGATCACTCAAATCCGACATTGGATGAGAGAGTTATGCCCAAAACAGTGAGGCTGCGTAGGCTGGTAGCAAGAATTCATCGTCTTCAACATACCCTGGTGAAAGGTAATACGTTTCTTGTTTACTTGCTTCCACTACTTGTTAGAAATATATGGAACCCTAACGGTTCACGTTAAGCAAAAGATCTAAACGCCAATAGTTATATACTCTGAAAACATGTTCTCCAAGTATATACTCATGTATAATAAAAAATTTGACCATCAAAATGGTAAGAAAATTCTCACTTTAAGGAATTCTTAACCTGGCTCAGGAGATAAAATCAGCTTTGCACTTTGACTTTTTAGTGACTCTATGACGCAAGCTTTCTAGCATTTTTATACTGTGAAAACATGTTCTCCAACTATATTATCATGTATAATAACTAATTTGACCATATAAATCGAAAGAAAATGCTCACTTCAAGGAGTTCTTGACTTGGATCACTTAGTAGAATCAGCTTTACACTTAGACTTTTCAGTGACTTTATGGCGCAAGGTTCCTAGCATTTTTATACTCTGAAAACATGTTCTCCAACTATATTCTCATGTCTAATAACTAAGTTGACAATAAAAATGGCAAGAAAATGCTCACATCTAGGTGTTCTTGACCTGGCGCACGGAGTAGAATCACCTCTGCACTTTGACTTTTTAGTGACTCTATGTCGCAAGCTTCCTAGAATTTTTATACTTTGAAAATATGTTCTCCAACTATATTCTCATGTTTAATAACTAAATTTCACTATAAAAATGATAAGAAAATGCTCACTTCAAAGAGTTCTTGACCTAGCTAACGGAGTAATATCAGCTCTGCAATGTGTGTTTTTAGTAATTCTTTGGCCCAAGCTTCGCACATTGTTATATACACTGAAAACGTGTTCTAAAACTATATAATCAAGTATAACAACTAATTTGACCATCAAAATGGTAAGAAAATACTCACTTCAAGAAGTTCTTGACTTGGCTCAGGGAGCAGAATCAGCTCTGCACATTGACTTTTTAGTGACTCTATGGCGCAAGCTTCCTGGTATTTTTATATAGTTTGAAAATATGTTCTTCAACTATATTCTCATGTATAATTACTAATTTGACCATAAAAATCGTAAGAAAATGCTCACTTCAAGGAGTTCTTGACATGGCTCACGGAGTAGAATCAGCTCTACACTTTGACTTTTCAGTGACTCTATGGCGCAAGGTTACTAGCATTTTTATACTCAAAAAATACGTCCTCCAACTATATTATCATGTCTAATAACTAATTTGACCATAAAACCTGGAAAGAAAATGCTCACTTCTATGAGTTCTTGACCTGGCTCACGGAGTAGAATCAGCTCTGCACTTCGACTTTTTAGTGACTCTATGGCCCAAGCTTCCAAGCATTTTTATACTCTAAAAACATGTTCTCCAACTATATTCTCATGTCTAATAACAAATTTGACCATAAAAATAGCAAGAAAATGCTCAATTCAAGGAGTTCTTGACATGGCTCACGGAGTAAAATCAGCTCTGCACTGTGTTTTTTTAGTGACTTTATGGCACAAGCTTCATAACAGTTATATACTCATAAAACATGTTCTTCAACTATATACTCATGTATAATAACTAATTTGACCATTAAAATGGTACGAAAATGCTCACTTCAAGGAGTTCTTGAACTGGCTCAGGGAGTAGAATCCGCTCTGCACTTTTACTTTTTAGTGACTCTATGGCGAAAGCTTCTTAGCATTTTAATACTATAAAAATATGTTCTCCAACTATATTCTCATGTATAATAACTAATTTGATCATAAAAATAGAAAAAAGTGCTCACTTCAAGGAGTTCTTGACCTAGATCACAGAATAGAATTTGCTCTGCACAGTGAGTTTTTAGTGACTCTATGGTGAAAGCTTCATAGAAGTTATATACTCTGAAAACATGTTATCCATCTATATTCTCATCTATAATAACTAATTTAACCTTAAAATTGAAAAGTAAGTGCTCACTTCAAGGACTTCTTGACCAGGCTCAAAGAGTAGAATCAGCTATGCACTGTGAGCTTTTAGTGACTCAATGACGGAAACTTCCTAGTATTTTTATAGTCTAAAAATATGTTCCCCAACTATATTGTCATGTTTAATAACTAATTTGACCTTAAAAATGGCACAAAAATGCTCAATTCAAGGAGTTCTTGACTTGGCTCAGGGAGTAAAATTAGCTCTGCACTTTGAATTTTTAGTGACTATATGGCACAAGCTTCCTAGTATTTTTATACTTTGAAAACATGTTCTCCAACTATATTCTCATGTATAATAACTAATTTGACTAAAAATCGTAAGATAATGCTCACTTCAAGGAGTTCTTGACCTAGCTCACGGAGTAGAACAACTCTTCACTTTGACTTTTCAGTGACTCAATGTCGCAAGCTTCCTAGAATTTTTATACTTTGAAAAAATGTTCTCCAATTATATTCTCATGTCTAATAACAAATTTGACAATAAAATTAGTAAGAAAATGCATACTTCTATGAGTTCTTGACCTAGCTCACAAAGTAGAATCAGTTCTGCACTTTGACTTTTTAGTAACGCTATGGCGAAGGCTTCCTAGTATTTTTATACTCTAAAAAAATGATCTCCAACTATATTCTCATGTATAATAACTAATTTGACCATAAAAATACTCACTTCAAGGAGTTCTTGACCTGGCTCACAGAGTAGAATTAGCTCTGCACTTTGACTTTTTAGTGACTCTATGATGCAAGGTTCGTTGCATTTTTGTACTGTGAAAAAACATGTTCTCCAACTATATTTTCATGTCTAATAACTAATCTGACCATAAAAATCGCAAGAAAATGCTCACTTCTAGGAGTTCTTGACCTGGCTCATGGAGTAGAATCAGCTCTGCACTTTTACTTTTTAGTGACTCTATGGCGCAAGCTTCCTATCATTTTTATACTCTAGAAATATCTTCTCCAACAATATTCTCATGTCTAATAACTAATTTGACAATAAAAATAGCAAGAAAATGCTCACTTCAAGGAGTTCTTGACCTGGCTCACGGAGTAAAATTTGCTCTGCACTGTGTGTTTTTAGTGACTCTATGGCACAAACTTCGCACATTGTTATATACACTGAAAACATGTTCTAAAACTATATACTCAAGTATAACAACTAATTTGACCATCAAAATGGTAAGAAAATACTCACTTCAAGAAGTTCTTGACTTGGCTCAGGGAGCAGAATCAGCTCTGCACATTGACTTTTTAGTGACTCTATGGCGCAAGCTTCCTGGTATTTTTATATAGTTTGAAAATATGTTCTTCAACTATATTCTCATGTATAATTACTAATTTGATCATAAAAATACTCACTTCAAGGAGTTCTTGACCTGGCTCACAGAGTAGAATTAGCTCTGCACTTTGACTTTTTAGTGACTCTATGATGCAAGGTTCCTTGCATTTTTGTACTGTGAAAAAACATGTTCTCCAACTATATTTTCATGTCTAATAACTAATCTGACCATAAAAATCGCAAGAAAATGCTCACTTCTAGGAGTTCTTGACCTGGCTCATGGAGTAGAATCATCTCTGCACTTTTACTTTTAGTGACTCTATGGCGCAAGCTTCCTATCATTTTTATACTCTAGAAATATCTTCTCTAACAATATTCTCATGTCTAATAACTAATTTGACAATAAAAATAGCAAGAAAATGCTCACTTCAAGGAGTTCTTGACCTGGCTCATGGAGTAAAATTTGCTCTGCACTGTGTGTTTTTAGTGACTCTATGGCACAAACTTCGCACATTGTTATATACACTGAAAACATGTTCTAAAACTATATACTCAAGTATAAAAATTAATTTGACCATCAAAATGGTAAGAAAATACTCACTTCAAGAAGTTCTTGACTTGGCTCAGGGAGCAGAATCAGCTCTGCACATTGACATTTTAGTGTCTCTATGGCGCAAGCTTCCTGGTATTTTTATATAGTTTGAAAATATGTTCTTCAACTATATTCTCGTGTATAATTACTAATTTGACCATAAAAATCGTAAGAAAATGCTCACTTCAAGGAGTTCTTGACATGGCTCACGGAGTAGAATCAACTCTACACTTTGACTTTTCAGTGACTCTATGGCGCAAGGTTACTAGCATTTTTATACTCAAAAAATACGTCCTCCAACTATATTATCATGTCTAATAACTAATTTGACCATAAAACCTGGAAAGAAAATGCTCACTTCTATGAGTTCTTGACCTGGCTCACGGAGTAGAATCAGCTCTGCACTTTGACTTTTTAGTGACTCTATGGCCCAAGCTTCCAAGCATTTTTATACTCTAAAAACATGTTCTCCAACTATATTCTCATGTCTAATAACAAATTTGACCATAAAAATGGCAAGAAAATGCTCAATTCAAGGAGTTCTTGACATGGCTCACGGAGTAAAATCAGCTCTGCACTGTGTTTTTTAGTGACTTTATGGCACAAGCTTCATAACAGTTATATACTCATAAAACATGTTCTTCAACTATATACTCATGTATAATAACTAATTTGACCATTAAAATGGTACGAAAGTGCTCACTTCAAGGAGTTCTTGAACTGGCTCAGGGAGTAGAATACGCTCTGCACTTTTACTTTTTAGTGACTCTATGGCGAAAGCTTCTTAGCATTTTTATACTCTAAAAATATGTTCTCCAACTATATTCTCATGTATAATAACTTATTTGACCATAAAAATAGAAAAAAGTGCTCACTTCAAGTAGTTCTTGACCTAGATCACAGAATAGAATTTGCTCTGCACAGTGAGTTTTTAGTGACTATGGTGAAAGCTTCATAGAAGTTATATACTCTGAAAACATGTTATCCATCTATATTCTCATCTATAATAACTAATTTAACCTTAAAATTGATAAGTAAGTGCTCACTTCAAGGACTTCTTGACCAGGCTCAAAGAGTAGAATCAGCTATGCACTGTGAGCTTTTAGTGACTCAATGACGCAAACTTCCTAGTATTTTTATAGTCTAAAAATATGTTCTCCAACTATATTGTCATGTCTAATAACTAATTTGACCTTAAAAATGGCACAAAAATGCTCAATTCAAGGAGTTCTTGACTTGGCTCAGGGAGTAAAATTAGCTCTGCACTTTGACTTTTTAGTGACTATATGGCACAAGCTTCCTAGTATTTTTATACTTTGAAAACATGTTCTCCAACTATATTCTCATGTATAATAACTAATTTGACTAAAAATCGTAAGATAATGCTCACTTCAAGGAGTTCTTGACCTAGCTCACGGAGTAGAACAACTCTTCACTTTGACTTTTCAGTGACTCAATGTCGCAAGCTTCCTAGAATTTTTATACTTTGAAAAAATGTTCTCCAATTATATTCTCATGTCTAATAACAAATTTGACAATAAAATTAGTAAGAAAATGCATACTTCTATGAGTTCTTGACCTAGCTCATAAAGTAGAATCAGCTCTGCACTTTGACTTTTTAGTAACGCTATGGCGAAGGCTTCCTAGCATTTTTATACTCTAAAAAAATGTTCTCCAACTATATTCTCATATATAATAACTAATTTGACCATAAAAATACTCACTTCAAGGAGTTCTTGAGCTGGCTCACAGAGTAGAATTAGCTCTGCACTTTGACTTTTTAGTGACTCTATGATGCAAGGTTCCTTGCATTTTTGTACTGTGAAAAAACATGTTCTCCAACTATATTTTCATGTCTAATAACTAATCTGACCATAAAAATCGCAAGAAAATGCTCACTTCTAGGAGTTCTTGACCTGGCTCATGGAGTAGAATCAGCTCTGCACTTTTACTTTTTAGTGATTCTATGGCGCAAGCTTCCTATCATTTTTATACTCTAGAAATATCTTCTCCAACAATATTCTCATTTCTAATAACTAATTTGACAATAAAAATAGCAAGAAAATGCTCACTTCAAGGAGTTCTTGACCTGGCTCACGGAGTAAAATTTGCTCTGCACTGTGTGTTTTTAGTGACTCTATGGTACAAACTTCGTAGCAGTTATATACTCTTAAAATATGTTCTCCAACTATATACTCATGTATAATAACTAATTTGACCATCAAAATGGTAAGAAATGCTCACTTCAAGGAGTTCTTGACCTGACTCAAGAGTATATTCAGCTCTGCACTTTGACTTTTCAGTGACATTATGGCGCAAGTTTCCTATCATTTTTATACTCTGAAAACATGTTCTCCAACTATATTTTCATGTATAATAACTAATTTGACCATAATAATCGTAAGAAAATGCTCACTTCAAGGAGTTCTTGACCTGGTTCACGGAGTAGAATCAACTCTTCACTTTGATTATTCTGTGACTCTATGGCGCAAGGTTCCTAGCATTTTTATACTCTTAAAACATATTCTCCAACTATATTCACATGTCTAATAATTAATTTGACCATAAAAATGGTATGAAAATGCTCACTTCTATGAGTTCTTGGCCTGGCTCACCGAGTAGAATCAACTCTGCACTTTGACTTTTTAGTGACTCTATGGCACAAGCTTCCTAACATTTTTATAATTTGAAACATGTTATCCAACTATATTCTCATGTCTAATAACTAATTTGACCATAAAAATGGCAAGAAAATGCTCACTTCAATGAGTTCTTGACCTGGCTCGCGGACTAAAATCAGCTCTACACTGTGTGTTTTTAGTGACTCTATGGCGTAAACTACGTAGCAGTTATATACTCTGAAAACATGTTCTCCAACTATATACTCATGTATAATAACTAATTTGACCATCAAAATGGTAAGAAAATGATCACTTCAAGGAGTTCTTGACCTGGCTCAGGGAGTAGAATCTGCTCTACACTTTGACTTTTTAGTGACTCTTGGCGCAATCTTCCTAGCATTTTTATACTCTGAAAACATGTTCTCCAACTCGACGGATGGCAGTGTGGCGTACACCATTGTACAAGGAACGAGCATACACCATTGTATTGCTTTGGCATCAGAAAGCTTGAATTGTCTCGACAACTCAACGGATGGCAGTGTGGCGTATAAGATCGATATTAAGAAAGCATTTGACACAATTCGATGGGACTTTCTCCTAGAATATCTTCGTCGTATGGGATTTTCTATCCATTTTATCAACATGATAAAGGTTGTCTTCTACTTGATTGTCGTCATTTTCACCTAGGTTTTAGTGTCTTTATGTGTGTATTTTCGGATGTTTTTATCCGTATTTGTGTTAAGTTTGGTGGAGTTATTGTTGTTTTGAGGAAAGTGGTACGAACTTATAGAATTGTGTAAATGAGCTTGAATATGTGTAAAACAGGTCATGGAACGGACAAAAACGGAGTCGGGAGCGAAAGGGAGATGAAGAATAGGCCTGGCAGCTGCACGGGCCGTGCGCGGAACACGGCCCTGTAGCAGCTGGCCGTGTAATGTCATCAGAGCACGCTGCTCGCCCAGGGATTTGGCCGTGCGCCGGTGCACGGGCCGTGTGCTGCTGCACGCCCCGTGTGCGGAGCTCGGCCCTGTAAGAAGAAGCCGTGTATTGTCGTCAGAACGTGCTACACGGCCATGATCAAGGCCGTGTATTGCAGCTCGAGCCGTGTCCGGAAGCACGCACAAAATGCCGAAGTAGGTGTGCCCTACACGGGCCGTGTACTGCAGCACGGGCCGTGTAGGTGCAAAATCCTGTGTAATTTTCAGAAAGTTCCGGAAGCTTCTAGAAGGTCCATAAGTGATATAAAACCATGATTTGTGCGAAATTAGAGGGAGAGAGACAGATTATATCAGATTGAGAGCAGTTACACACAATCCACACCACATTTCCTCACACACTAGATCTACAAGCCATCTACACCATCTAAATCCATCAATTCACCTTGATCTTCATAAATCCATCCATACATCTATTCATTCCATCATCTAAGAAGAGAAAATCAGATTTGTTTGAAGAATTTGGCATGATCAAGGAAGAAGGAGTCTACCTTCAAGGGGAAGCTCAATCTCTTTTAATTTGCTACTTTCTTCATTTTATTGCTCATATGGAGCTTGTATTGGATTGTAGCCAATTTGCAATGAATATTTGTGGCTAGTCCTCAAGTGAGGCTAGCAATATGATTGGTTAGGAAATATGTAGATTTTTGCACTATTAAAGCTTGATGAATTGATTGTTATGATTACTTTCTATCATGAATGCTTATTCTCATTTGATGCATGATGTGTGTGGTTAAATTCTCTATGCATAGTGTTAGGATGGCCATTCCAATATTATGTGTGGTAGTTTAATTGAATCATTGATTGTATTAGGTGACTTGGTTAGTATGAGGGGAGGAAAGTCATTCCCTCCAAGTGCTTAGAACCTCATGATAGAACATTAGTGATGAACTAGTGAGGGGAACCAACTTATGATCATAGTACCCATGAGGGAATTGAGAGTAAGACAATCTTAGGAGATTTAAACTTGTAAAAGAGTTGAGAACCTAATCACCTTGGCCATAGGGGTTAGGGGTACAATTGTGATTGCCCTTAGTTTCATAACTTGAAAGTCATCAATGCTTGAGTAAGTGTGAAGTCTACATAAGACCTTGACCATGATGTTGCTAGCCTTGCTCTCTTTTTAGATACACTTCATCCATTCCATCTCATCTTGCTACTTGATTTGATTGATATTTGTTATAATTAGTTGTTTGTCTAGTTCATTAGTTAATTGATAGAGTAATCATAGTTCTTAAATCAAAACCTTATCTTGATCATCCTTACAAAACATAAATCAATGGAAAATCCGGATACAACTTGAGTTTACCTTTTCCCTTGGGACGACAATACTATAAATTTTGCACTTGGTCACGCGTATACAACAGCGATAGAGTACACTTACTCTTGACATTTCACTAGAAATGCGAATAAGTTCATGGCGCCGCTTGCCGGGGAAATGTTAAACTTGTGGTTGTAACGAGTTTGAAGTTGATTAGTCTTGATAAGGATATTTCTTTCATTTGTATAGTTGTTTACTTGTCTTGGTTACTTGGAGAGCTAATTTTGGAATTCTTGTAGGTACATGCAAACTCGTTCAAGGTCTCAATCTATTGGACCTTTGAATTTGGAATTAGAAGCTACCTTAAGAAGACAAAGAAGAGGAGTGTTGGAACCAACGGAAGAAAATATGGAAGAAGTAAGGGATAATGCAAATATGGTTGATGAAGAAGGTAATTTGAGAAATTTAAAAGGTGGTGATAATGCTAGAGGAGGTTTTGGTAATCAAGAATATGTGCCACAAGTTTATGCTCAACAAATGCACTTGCAAAACCAACAATTGCAAGCTATTATTCAAAACTTGTTGGCACAACAAGAAGCAAGGAATGATCCTCCGATGGTGCAAAATCAACCTCGTAGAAATGGGAATAATGGAGTGGGAATGAACATCCGAGATCACTTCCAACCGCAATATGGAAACTATGTTGTGGGACCACCGGTGAATGTTAATCATTTTGAGATCAAGACGGGATTGATCAACATGGTGCAAGCAAACCAATTTGGTGGTGGTACTATGGAGGATCCAAATGCTCACTTAGCCCAATTTACGGAGTTAGCAAACACGGTCAAGATAAATGGGGTAAGTGAGGATGTTATTAAATTGAAGCTCTTCTCGTTTTCATTACGAGATAGAGCTAAGGCTTGGTATCATACTTTACCACCGGGATCCTACAACACATGGAGAGAGTTGGCACAAAGATTCTTGAGCAAGTATTTCCCACCATCGAAGATGTTGCATCTCAAAGGTCAAATATTGCAGTTTAAGCAAATGCCTCTTGAAACTTTTAGTGAGGCTTGGGACCGATTCAAAGAAATGCTAAGGAAATGTCCACAACACGGATTCCCCGAAGATCAACAAGTAGGATTTTTCTATGCCGGTTTGAATGGAAGTGAAAGGATGCTTGTTGATGCTTCATCGGGAGGTTCGATTTTGGGGCAAACTCCGGAAAGAGCAATTGCCATATGTGAAGAAATAGCATTGAATACGGGACAATGGGCCATGGATAGAGTTGCGGGCTTATATGAAAAAGAGAAGATTGCTAAGATGGAAGAAGTGTGCTTGCAACAAGTGAAAAAGGTGGAGGTGCCTAATGAAGATGTAACCGACAAGGCAATCACGGAGATACTAAAAAGGATGAATGCTAGTATGCAAGTAACTCCAACATCTACACCAATGGTGAATCAACAAATGCTAGCTAATCCTCCGCATGTGATGTCAATACCTTTGATGAATCAACAAGTGTTTCCTAATTTTCAACAAGGTGTATCTACACCAAGTATGGGTCAATCTTCTCAAAGTTGTCAAATGCCTACCTCTATACCTCAACAAGGTATATCCTCTAATTCTTGGAGCCCATCGGAGATGACACTTGAGGAAGTTGCCTTCATGCAAGGAATGAACTTCCAAGGAAATTACGGTGGGAATTTTGGGAATAATGGAGGAGGATATCCACAAAGGCAAGGAGGTTGGGGGCAAGGTAATTTTCAAGGGAATTTCAATCAACCCCGGAGATATGAGAATTTGTCGTATGGGAATCAAAGTAATGCACTCACATTGCCACCGGGCATTCATCCGGGGGAGAAGGCTCCAAATGATGAAGGAAAGTCTACATTGTCTACATTGGAGGATAAAATGACAAAGATGTTTGAGTTTATGAAGCAAGAGAAACAAGAGAATGTGAGAAAGTTTGAATATGTGAAGCAAAGAGATGAGGTAAATGAGAATCGATTCAAAGCAATTGAGACTCACATTAGTCAAATGGCAAGTGAAAGGGGTAATGTTCATCACCAAGGGAAGTTTCCATCTACAACCATTACTAATCCGAAGGAGCAATGTAAGGTGATTGAACTTCGTAGTGGAACAAAATACGAAGGGCCTTCAATGCCAACGGAAGTAGAGGAGGTGGATTGTGAACTTGAGCCTATGGAAAGTTTGGGTGAAGAAGGGAAAGAGAAAGAAGTTGATATTGTTGAAAAAGGTGAAAGTACCCCTACACTTGAAGAAGAAAAAGTAAAGTCTCCAAAGAAATGGGAAAGATGTAGAGAAGCAAAACGGAAAGAGAGAGAGGAAAAGTTTGAAAGGGATGAATGGGGGATTCCTAAGTTGCCCATGGCAACCCGTTTCCACAAAGATGCTTGAAAAAGGGATTAGAAGAGAAATTTGCCAAGTTTGTTGAAATGTTGAAGAAGATACATGTGAATATGCCTTTTGCAGAGGTCTTACTTCAAATGCCCAACTACGCCAAATTTTTGAAGGATATCTTGTCAAAGAAAAGAAGCTTGGGAGAGTTCGAAACGGTGAACCTTACGGAGGAATGTAGTGCAATCTTGCAAAAGAAACTTCCCCCTAAATTGAAAGATCCGGGGAGTTTCACTATTCCTTGTGAGATGGGAGAGCAAAGGAACTACAAAGCTTTATGTGATCTAGGGGCAAGCATTAACTTAATGCCCTTATCAATCTTCAAAAAGTTGGGTATTGGTGAGGTCAAACCGACGTCGGTTACACTTCAATTAGCAGATCGGTCGTTGACACATCCCAAGGGAATAGTGGAAGATGTTTTGATCAAAGTTGGCAAGTTTGTGTTCCCCGTTGATTTTGTGGTACTAGATATGGCTGAAGATGATAGTGTCCCATTGATACTTGGACGTCCGTTTCTTGCCACCGGGAAAGCATTGATAGATGTGGAGAAAGGGGAGCTAACTTTGAGGGTGAATGAGGATGAAGTCATATTTTCTTTAAGTGAGGCTATGAGGTATCCTAGGGAGGAATGTGGAAGAGTGGAGGTCATTGACGACATGGTTGAAGAGCATATGTATCACCTTCACTCCAAGGACCCTTTGGAAATCATCATAAGCCACTCTTATTCTCTTGAATCTATAAAAGCTAAATCTTCTTTTGGTGTAGAAAATGATGAAATAATTGACGAATTGCATGGTTTAAATGCTTGTAGGGCACTCACAAAAGAGGAAGCAAAGGAGGTAAAGGTGGAGAAACTTGATGAAAAGCCATTTTTGGAAGTGCAAGAGAAGAAGAAGGTAGAGTTGAAACCATTGCCGGATCACTTAAAGTATGCTTACTTGGAAAAAGATGAAACGTATCCGGTAATTGTATCCTCTTCCCTTAATGATTTAGAAGTAGAAAAATTGCTAAGAGTCTTAAGAGATCATAAGTCATCTATTGGTTGGAGCATTAAAGATTTGAAAGGTATTAGTCCATCTATGTGCATGCATAAGATCCATTTGATTGATGATGAAAAGTCTTGCGTGCAAAACCAACGTAGATTAAATCCTATAATGCAAGAAGTGGTAAGGAAAGAGGTGTTAAAATGGCTTGATGCGGGAATAATCTTTCCAATTAGTGATAGTCAATATGTAAGTCCTCTACATGTAGTGGCAAAGAAAGGTGGTATGACAATTGTTAGATCCGATACAGATGAAACAATTGCCACTAGAACTATCACGGGTTGGAGAGTATGTGTTGATTATCGTAAGTTGAATGAGAATACTCGTAAAGATCATTTCCCATTGCCATTCATAGATCAAATGTTGGATCGTCTTGCGGGGCATGAGTATTATTGTTTTCTTGATGGTTATTCCAGGTACAATCAAATATTGATTGCACCGGAAGATCAAGAGAAGACAACGTACACATGTCCCTATGGTACATTTGCATTTAGAATGATGCCATTTGGTCTATGTAATGCCCCTGCCACTTTTCAGCGTTGTATGATGGCAATCTTTGATGGTTTAATTGAAAATATTATGGAGGTGTTTATGGACGATTTTTCCGTGTATGGATCTTCTTATGATATTTGCTTAACTAATCTCACGATTGTGTTGCAGAGGTGTGAAGAGTCGAGTCTTGTGCTAAATTGGGAAAAATGCCACTTTATGGTGACCGATGGGATAGTCTTGGGACATCATATTTCAAAGAATGGGTTAAAAGTGGATAGAGCTAAAGTAATAGCCATAGAACGTCTACCCCCTCCTACTAGTGAGAAGGGGGTGAGATCGTTCTTAGGACATGCGGGCTTTTATAGACGCTTCATTAAGGATTTTTCCAAAATTGCTAAACCCCTTTGTAAATTGCTTGAAAAAGATTGTCTATTTAACTTTGATGATGAGTGTTGTGTGTCATTTCAGGTGCTTAAGGATGCTCTCACTTCATCTCCGATCCTCGTTACCCCGGATTGGAGTGTACCATTTGAACTTCATTGTGATGCTAGCGATCAATCCATTGGAGTGGTGTTGGGGCAAATGAGAGAGAAGAAGTTTAGAGCAATCTATTACGCCTCAAAGACATTGAATTCGTGCCAAATTAACTACACCACAACGGAGAAGGAATTTTTAGCCGTAGTGTATGCTTTTGAGAAGTTTCGACCATACTTGGTTGGAACACAAACGATTGTCTACGCGGATCACGCGGCTATAAAATACCTCATGAGTAAGAAAGATGCTAAACCTCGTTTAATTCGTTGGGTGTTGCTTTTGCAGGAATTTGATGTGGTCATCAAGGATAAAAAGGGCGTGGAGAATGTGATTGCGGACCATTTGTCTAGGTTAGAAAATGGAGGTGCAAATGAAGATTTGAAGCCCATTGGGGATGAGTTCCCGGATGAGGACATTTTACTACTAGAGGTCAAGCAAGTGAGTACTCGCATGGTGAATGTGCCGCCTTGGTACGCCGATTACGTCAATTTCTTTGTGTGTGGAATCAAGCCCACGTTGCTTAATGAGTACAAAGAAAAGAGGTTTCATGTGGAAGTTAAGAAGTATTTTTGGGATGAGCCGTATTTGTTTAAAATTTGCAATGATGGAGTAATAAGGAGATGTGTAGCGGAAGAAGAAGTTATGGGGATTCTTGAACTTTGTCACTCGTCTTTGTGTGGAGGTCACTTTGCTCATCAAAAGACGGGGGCTAAGGTTTTACAATCGGGCTTCTATTGGCCAACATTGTTTAAGGATGCAAAGAAGTTTGTTGCAAAGTGTGATAGATGCCAAAGGATAGGGGGAATAGGCAAGAGAGATGAAATGCCCATGACCTTAAGGATTGATGTAGAAATTTTTGATGTATGGGGGATTGATTTTATGGGACCATTTCCCTCGTCTAAAGGATATGTGTACATCTTGCTAGCTGTGGATTATGTGTCCAAGTGGGTGGAGGCAATCCCCACGAAGACGAATGATGCTTTGATTGTGCAAAGGTTTTTGAAAAAGAACATTTTTGCTAGGTTTGGAGTTCCACGGGCTTTAGTGAGTGATGGAGGATCACACTTTGTAAACAAGTTGATGGAGAGTTTGTTGAAAAGATATGGAGTGAAACATCGAGTGGCTACACCTTACCACCCTCAAGCAAATGGTTTGGCGGAGGTCTCAAACCGCCAAATCAAGTTAGTTTTGGAGAAGACCATCAATGGAGGGAGGAAGGATTGGTCGGACAAGCTTGACGACGCTTTATGGGCTTATCGGACGGCTTTTAAGACCATTCTTGGTGTCTCACCGTATCAATTGGTCTATGGTAAAGCTTGTCATCTCCCCGTGGAGCTTGAACACCGTGCATTATGGGCTATCAAACGTCTTAATATGGACGAGGGGGAAAGTGGTCAAGCAAGGTTGTTGAAGTTAGTTGAGTTGGAGGAGTTTAGAGGAAGAGCATTTGAAAACTCAATTATCCATAAGGAAAATATGAAGAGATGGCATGATGCTAAGGTCAAGGAGAAGACGTTTGCTCTCGGGGATAAAGTGCTTGTATTCAATTCGAGGCTCAAGTTGTTTCCCGGAAAGCTTAAATCAAAATGGATGGGACCCTATGAAGTGCTTGAAGTGTTGAATGGACATACATTGAGGTTAAAGGGCCCAAATAATGAATTTGTGGTAAATGGTCATAGAGTGAAGCATTACCTATCTCCTTCTCAAAAGGAGAGGGTGTATGTGGTTACTCTCTCTTCTTAAACTTCTTTTGAGTAGTGGTTTAGTGTAGATTTTTTTTTTTTTTTTTAGTTTTCTTGTAGATTTGGTATGAAGGTGGTTAAGTTCATGAGAAACGCATAAGAGAAAAGACACGGATGCTAAAGGTGGAATGATGATTGTATGCCTCACCACTCTTTACAAACTTAAATTTTAACACTTGTGTTAATTTAAGTTTGGGGAGAGGTTGCGTGGTGGTCACACTTGATCAATTGGAGCTTAAAGTAGGCATAAGAGGTGGAGAAGTTCATGAAGAGCATTGAGAAAACGAATAAGGTATGTCTCACCACTTTTGCAAACTTAATTCGTAACGTGTTTCGATTTAAGTTTGGGGGGAGAGTGTGTGGTGTGATCTATACTTTGTTCAATTGATTGTGTTATCTTGTGTATATATATCATCTTTGCAAAATGGTCATTTTTGAACAATTTTGAATATGTTTCTCATGAGTTAGGATAGTTTTGGTGTGTTTGGTGGTGTTTTGAGTACATTTCGATCCATTCTTGATTATGAGTGTAGCATGGATAACATTGAGTAGTGTTTAAGCATGAATAGGGTATGTGAAGAGTGAAAAACAGGGCAAGGATGGAGTGAAGCAAGAAAAATGGAGAACAGGGCAAACTGCTACACGGGCCGTGCGCCGTGCACGGCCCTGTAGCAGTTAGCCGTGTAGCGAGCTCAGAATATGCTACACGGCCAGGATGATGGCCGAGTTACGCAGCTCAAGCCGTGCAGGAGAAACGGTACACGGGCCGTGTTCCGCACACGGCCCTGTAACAGGTGGCCATGTAATGGGATCAGAACACGCTGCACGGCCTCACTTGAGGCCGTGCTGCGTAACACGGGCCGTGCAGGGCTTGTTCCTGTTTTTTTTAAAAGGGCTGCTCCGTACACATTCCATATGCACCCCTTCACCCAATTCACACGATTCAAGCACACGAAACTCCACCAAGGTTAGTGTTGAAAGAGTGTGAGTAGAGATTGTAAGTGTTCACACCAAATTCACATCTCCACATCCAATTGGTGAAAGGTATGAAATTCTTGAACCCTAACTTGAACATTTTGATATGAATTGATTGAATTGATATATGGGCTTTATTTTTATGATGTTTTCATGCTTGATTGATGATATTCACGCATGTGTGTCATTATGAACTGTGGAATTTTTTTTTTATTTTGAAAAAGTTGAAATAGGGTTCATGAGGAATAATTTGGGAATTGTGTGAGAATTATGAGTGTGAATAATTGTGTTGTGCCAATTGATGAATTACATGAGTATGATGTTTATTTGTAAGAGATTAACTTTAGATATTGAGGATTTGGGCATGAGGATATGCAAATTGTATGTTGAGAGGATGTTTAAATTTTGTGCATACCAAGTGTTCGATGAAATGTCTAAGAGAGGAATTCGTTGGAAATTGATGGTCAAATGTGAATAGCATTTTAAGATAATTGAAGTGAGGATTCATATGTGTGATCATGAGTAGAAATTGGTTATAATTGTTGATAGTTGTGATGAATGGTGATAAGTTGTTAAGTGTGAATATATTTGATAAGTTGTATATTGTTTGTATATTGTAGATGGCTGAGAGGAGAGTTCGCCCTAGGACCGAGGATTTCATTGTGATAACCGACCCTGAGGAGTTATCTAACTTGGATGCCCAGTTGGTTATTGAAGGAATTCATCCACAAGAATTTGGAGTTGAGTTCGAGGATTATTGGGGAAAGTTTGTGCTTCGCTGGCAAGTTCTAGCTCCGAAGATCAAGGCTACTCGTTTCCAAGACACGGAGACGATGAGGGGACTAGGTATAGAGGAAGATCTGAGGAAGTTATTTCGCTTCTCTCAGATGGAAGCTTTCTTCGATAAGAGGCCTCCAACCTACTATCATCTCACTGCGGAATTCATGAGCACTTTACAAGTGAAGAAAGATAGGAATGGGTATCCACTGTGGGTGACTTTTCAGCTAGATAATGTGTTGAGGGAAAAAGTTCCATTGGCATTTTTGAATGAGTGTTTTGGGTGCCCGCCATGCGAATTCCATCGGAGCTTTTATGCCGGAGGAACTTTCAACCAACAGGAATGGTGGTCAAGCCTTGTGAATGATGGAACTGAGAGAGCAGGGTACATCCCTAGTGCTTCAAAGGGGACGGCCATCCGGAATCCTGTAATGAGGTACTTAGAGAAGATCGTCTCCAACACTATATTGGGAAGGTTTGAAGGAGGCTCAGTTGGAGAAAAGCAGCTCTACATAATGTATTGTATGTATAAAGAGTTACCGCTTAATGTTGCAGCACATTTTGTGCAACATGCGGAGAGAGTTGCAAAGAGGCAGAGTTCTCAAGGGTTAATGCTAGGAGGGATGATTACAATGATAGCTCAAGGAATGGGAGTTAACTTCGCAGGGATGGAGAATCGTATGGTTAGTGAAGGGTTGAATTACTCACAGCTGATGAGGATGGAATTTTTGACCATGGTAGGAAATCAATACTGTTTAAGGCAGGAGAAGGGAGCTCCATTTCCGTTGCCAATGCCGGAGCTCACTACAGTTTATACAAGGAGAAGGCTTGCAAATTTGGCTATGGGAAGTGTGAACCATTCCAGAGTTGTCAAGGCATTTTATAGAAGAAACAGGGATGAAATGGAACAGGTTCTGAGGCAGGTTAGAGTTGAAGAAAATGAAGAGCTAGCCAATTTGAGGGCCGAGCAAGTGCCCATGGAGGGTGATGAGCAAGGAGAGCAACCGGAGCAGATTGAGTTTGAGGAGCAAGGCCCTGATCCACCACTATTTGAGGAAGAGGCACCGCCACCAGTTGCACCGGGCCAAGGAGATGAATGGTGGAACTATATGATGGATGAGGTACGTGACATGAGGCATGTGCAGCAGACATATGGGACTCAGATCAGGGAGATTCGCGAAGTCCAGCAAGAGCATGGAAGACACATTGAAGAGTTGAGAGCTGGACAACGAAGAAGGGAGTACTATGAAGAACAATCAAGGGTGCACTCCAACAACATGGAGGAGATGATGACCATGATGTTCAACTTCCAGTTTCCTGCGAACCCTCGAGCCTACATTCTATGGAACACCTATCGTCCACCTCCTCCGCCTCCGGAACAATGAGGGAGTATTTTGAGTGCTTGGCACTTTTGTCCATTCATCTAGCTATTATTTAGAATTTTGGAAGTATTATTGCTTAGACATTTGATTTGATTTGTTAGAATTTGATTGGATTGTACTTAAATTGTTGGTTTTTGGGAGGTTTTACTTTGGGATTTTATTTTCAGTTTTTTTTGCTATTTTCAGTTTTTTTTTTGTTTGGATGCGATGGGAGATTGATCTTTATCGTTATGGGTTTGAGTTGATGTGCTTTATTTTCTTTTGATGGATGATTTGATTTATGCATGCTATATGTTTGTATTGTTTGTTGGTCCCTTGATTAGTAGGTGATGTTTGTTGTTATTTTAATTCTTGTATAGGTGTGGTTTTGGTGGTATGTTTTGGGAAGGAGTTGAGTAATGTTTTTGAATATGAGCTATGATGCATTGTTTGTGATAGGTGATGGCAAGCAAGTTAATGGTTTCTACTTGTTAAAATTGTGACATGGATTACATAATTTGTTCAATTTTGAGAAGTATGAAGGTTAATTGAGTTTCTTTTGGTCCAAGCAAAAGCTTGTGAGAGTTGAGCCTCAACCGTGCCTCCATGGTTAATTATTGAAGAGAGGACCGGTTGAACTTAGACAAACTAGAACTTGCTCTTGGACTATAGGAACGAAGCCCGAATGGTTGAAATTTGTGAAATGATCTTAGGCCATCCTTGTTGAATAAAGTCATAGCCATAAAATTTCCTTACCTAAAACATTATCCCTAGTAAGCCACTTTGAACCTTTAAGCCTATTTCTTGTGATATAAGCACATTACAAGCCTTGAAAACCCATTTAAACCTTATATATATAACCTATGTGTGGGTAATTGAGGATGATGATGGTTTACAAAAGGGAAGATGTGGAAAAATGTGCAAATGTATATGGAAAGAAAGGTGAGTCAAGAAAAAGGATGAAAGAGGTCAAGATAAAAGCAAGTGCAACTTCAACAAAAGTGAAAAAGGAGCAAAATAGAAAAATATGCTCAAGGAATACAAAAGTCAAAGACAAGAAGTATGCCATTTAAAAAAAAAAAAAAAAGAAGCTCAAGAAATCCAAGGAATGATGATGCTTAGTGCTTGTGATTAAAGTAGAAAAGAAAGGAAGCATGAAAGTGAGGACGTTGAAGAAAGGAATCATCTCTTCGATCAACCACACTTGAAAAGTCACTATTATCCAAAGTTTCATACCTTACCAAAGAGTCTAAACATTACATCCAAAGATAAAGACCTTTTTGATCACTTATTGAAACTAAGGTGGCTTGTGAACATAGTCCATGAGCAAGCCTATGGTGAGTCGATTTTAACCGGTTGATGAGTGTTGATCAAAACCTTACTTCAAAGAGTGTTGAGTGAATTTGATATCCTATGAAAGGCTTGGATTGAAAGGGATTTGATTACTCTTTTGTCATGCTTGAGATTGAACTCGTTAATCTTTCATGTTATAAGTTTGATTATGTAGGGATACTTAACTTGATTTTGAAGTCCTTATTACTTGTGATGCGTTGTGGTTTATGTTCGTTAGATATTCTCTAGGTGAAAATTTCTCCTCTTGTTTATCATTTTTAGTTGTTCGAGGACGAACAACACTTTAAGTTTGGGGGGTTGATTGTCGTCATTTTCACCTAGGTTTTAGTGTCTTTATGTGTGTATTTTCGGATGTTTTTATCCGTATTTGTGTTAAGTTTGGTGGAGTTATTGTTGTTTTGAGGAAAGTGGTACGAACTTATAGAATTGTGTAAATGAGCTTGAATATGTGTAAAACAGGTCATGGAACGGACAAAAATGGAGTCGGGAGCGAAAGGAAGACGAAGAATAGGCCAGGCAGCTGCACGGGCCGTGCGCGGAACACGGCCCTGTAGCAGCTGGCCGTGTAATGTCATCAGAGCACGCTGCTCGCCCAGGGATTTGGCCGTGCGCCGGTGCACGGGCCGTGTGCTGCTGCACGCCCCGTGTGCGGAGCTCGGCCCTGTAAGAAGAAGCCGTGTGTTGTCGTCAGAACGTGCTACACGGCCATGATCAAGGCCGTGTATTGCAGCTCGAGCCGTGTCCGGAAGCACGCACAAAACGCCGAAGTAGGTGTGCCCTACACGGGCCGTGTACTGCAGCACGGGCCGTGTAGGTGCAAAATCCTGTGTAATTTTCAGAAAGTTCCGGAAGCTTCTAGAAGGTCCATAAGTGATATAAAACCATGATTTGTGCGAAATTAGAGGGAGAGAGACAGATTATATCAGATTGAGAGCAGTTACACACAATCCACACCACATTTCCTCACACACTAGATCTACAAGCCATCTACACCATCTAAATCCATCAATTCACCTTGATCTTCATAAATCCATCCATACATCTATTCATTCCATCATCTAAGAAGAGAAAATCAGATTTGTTTGAAGAATTTGGCATGATCAAGGAAGAAGGAGTCTACCTTCAAGGGGAAGCTCAATCTCTTTTAATTTGCTACTTTCTTCATTTTATTGCTCATATGGAGCTTGTATTGGATTGTAGCCAATTTGCAATGAATATTTGTGGCTAGTCCTTAAGTGAGGCTAGCAATATGATTGGTTAGGAAATATGTAGATTTTTGCACTATTAAAGCTTGATGAATTGATTGTTATGATTACTTTCTATCATGAATGCTTATTCTCATTTGATGCATGATGTGTGTGGTTAAATTCTCTATGCATAGTGTTAGGATGGTCATTCCAATATTATGTGTGGTAGTTTAATTGAATCATTAATTGTATTAGGTGACTTGGTTAGTATGAGGGGAGGAAAGCCATTCCCTCCAAGTGCTTAGAACCTCATGATAGAACATTAGTGATGAACTAGTGAGGGGAACCAACTTATGATCATAGTACCCATGAGGGAATTGAGAGTAAGACAATCTTAGGAGATTTAAACTTGTAAAAGAGTTGAGAACCTAATCACCTTGGCCATAGGGGTTAGGGGTACAATTGTGATTGCCCTTAGTTTCATAACTTGAAAGTCATCAATGCTTGAGTAAGTGTGAAGTCTACATAAGACCTTGACCATAATGTTGTTAGCCTTGCTCTCTTTTTAGATACACTTCATCCATTCCATCTCATCTTGCTACTTGATTTGATTGATATTTGTTATAATTAGTTGTTTGTCTAGTTCATTAGTTAATTGATAGAGTAATCATAGTTCTTAAATCAAAACCTTATCTTGATCATCCTTACAAAACATAAATCAATGGAAAATCCGGATACAACTTGAGTTTACCTTTTCCCTTGGGACGACAATACTATAAATTTTGCACTTGGTCACGCGTATACAACAGCGATAGAGTACACTTACTCTTGACATTTCACTAGAAATGCGACTAAGTTCACTACTCTGCTAGAATCTCAGTTTTTTATTAATGGCGCGCCCAAGTGTTTCTTTGGTTGTGGTAGAGGGGTTCGTCATGGAGATCCTCTATCTCCACTGTTATTCTGCATTGCGGAGGAGATTCTCGGCCTATGGATTATCAAACTTACCAATGAAGGGCTTATATCGAGAGCCAGGGGCGGTCATGGATTTCATTTACCATCATACTTGTTTTTATCGAGTGCTCACCTCAAGGATTTCTTGACCAGGCTCACAGAGTAGAATCAGCTATGCACTGTGAGCTTTTAGTGACTCAATGGCGCAAGCTTCCTAACATTTCTATAGTCTAAATACATGTTCTCCAACTATATTTTCATGTCTAATAACTAATTTGGCCATAAAAATTGCAAGATAATGTTCAATTCAAGGAGTTCTTGACCTGGCTCAGGGAGTAGAATCAGCTCTGCATTGACTTTTTAGTGACTCTATGGCGCAAGCTTCCTAGCATTTTTATACTCTGAAAACACGTTCTCCAACTATATTCTCATGTATAATAACTAATTTGACCATAAAAATCGTAAGATAATACTCACTTCAAGGAGTTCTTGACCTGACCCACGGAGTAGAATCAGCACTGCACTTTGACATTTTCAATGACTCTATGGCGCAAGCTTCCTAGCATTTTTATACTCTGAAAACATGTTCTCCAAGTATATTTACAAATCTATGAATATCGGTGATTCACCGATATCTATTCTGTATTTCCAGCGTTATTAATGGAGGTGTTATTAAAGGTCCTTAATTAAATGTCGGAGAATCACCGATATCTATTTCGAAAATAGATTTCAGTGAATCACTGATATCTATTCAATATTCCACCATTATTAATGGTGGTGTCATTAAAGGTTTCCAAAATAGATATCGATGATTCATCAATATCTATTTGTGAATAAATATCAATGAATCACCGATATCTATTTAATATTCCACTGTTATTAATAGAAGTGTTATTAAAGGTCTCCTAAATAGATATCAGTGAATCACCGATATCTATTCTATCATTAGATATTGATGATTTACCGATATCTATTTTAAATTCACCGATATATAAAGGTGATATTAAAGATATTAAATAATAGATATCGATGAACGACCGATATCATTTACCAATATAAATATCTGGAAAACACCGATATCTATTATGAAATCACCGATATTATTGAAGTTGATATTAAAGGTTTAGGGTAATAGATATCGGTGATTCACCGATATCTTTTCTTGACATACATATTAGTATTTCACCGATATCTTTAAAAAAATTAATCGATATTATTGAAGTTGATATTGAAGGTTTAGGATAATAGATATCGGTGATTCACCGGTATCTTTTCATGACATACATATCAGTATTTTACCGATATCTTTAAAAAAATTCACCGATATAAATGAGCTGATATTAAAATGTTTAGAACAATATTCAAAAAGCTATCACCTGCCTATTTATTTCAACAATATATAATATTCTAAATTTAAATGGAATTTCAATAAACGCATCCATTTATTCATCAACATATCCATACATCCATGAAATATCCAAATTCAACGTTCAACATTCAACCTTAAAAAGTATATACCCAACGTCTAACATTCCAACCCACAAAATATATACCCAGCATCTAACATTCCAACCCACAATTCAAATTAGTTAACTAACAATATATACCAAAAGAAGTACGACACATGTACATACTAATAATATATATCAAAAAAAGTACGACACATGTACGTATATAGATATACATATATATATATACATATCTGCTACAACCTGTTGACCTGTCCAATCCACAAAACATGATGTAAAGCCATCTTTTGATTGATACATCCACTTCAACACATTTAGCTACATATATCTCCTGCATTAAAAGAAATAAGATCGATCAACAACTCAGAATGCAAATTAAAAAGGGCAATAAGAAAATGATAACCTCCATAAGATAATCCAACTTAATTTGTATGTAAAGATGAACATCAAGATAACCTCCATAAGATAATCCTTTTTCACAACCACCTTAACTAAAACATCAGGATGAACTTGCGATATATGTTACTAAAAAGAAACTTAAGAACCCAATCATAAAGCAACAACGACTGGTTTTATTACATTACAAAGTTTTAAAAGTAATAAAAGTAGAGAATTGAATTTATTTTAGATTTGAGACAATATATCATCATAATAGCATATACCACAAATTAGCCAACCAATTATATTTTGCCACAGCACAAATTTATAAATTTTCGTGAATACATTAACATATAAAGAACCCTATCCAAGCCCCCAATAATTCTTCATAAGTAACACAGAATTATCTCTTTCAAATTAAAATAGAAAAAAGAACTCAACCTTCTTAGATGATCAGTTGATCAACAAGGAACACCCACAGTGTAACATGCAAAAAGCAAGTTGTCATATAAATAATAAGAGTTCAATTATACTCAAAAAGTCAAAGAGCAGGAATTGTACTTAATAATTTAGTTTTAAATGGATACATCTGTAAATAATAGGATTCAATATATTTAATCATATCGATGATCCACCACCCAGTCATCAAGGAACACTTTTTATTTTCTTGAATTGGGTTGAAGTGTTAAAAACCTTAGAATTTCAGAAATTTCTTAACCCCTAGAGCATTTATATTTCAGAAATCTCGAAATATTAGAACGAGACATTAAATGAGAAAAAAGTATGATATGTTATTCCTATGCATCTTAAAACTTAAATTTCATATCAGTTTACTAAAGAGAAGTTCATCCATGAACTTCTAGCATGTATACATGATACTAATTGAAACTGGTGTAATCAGCCTACATCCGTGACAAGTCTGAAATCCAAGATTCCACAATCCCTCCATGAGTAGGAAAAAGATAGACATAACCCTCACTCTCAGAGGGTACATTTCCCGGATTAACTTTGGAATCTGGAGAAATCTTTTCAGTGCTAACAGTTCCTATGTGTCATTAAACAAAGGCCTTAATTCCATATTACGAAATTTTAAATCGTAAAGATTAAAGGACAAAAAAAATGTCAATTCACAAAAAGTGTTGTATGTACCATTAAATAATAGGAACTGTCTACTGATGAGATTATAGTCATCTAAATTCACACATGTATTCTTCTTCAAGAGATCTTCCGCCTTCTACTGATGAGATTATAGTCATCTAAATTCACATATAAGAAATATTCTCATAGACCATCTAAAATAAGAGACAATATAATCCCACATCCCCCATTAACAAAAAGCCATTCATTTCTCTCATTGAAAGAGGATAATATCAGTTTCTGTATCATAGGAGGAAAGTAATGACATATGTGCCTGCATCACATACCTCTCTTCAAACTAATCAAACAATTCCAGCCATTCAATACTATTGCAGACATACGTGCCTGCATCATATACCTCTCTTCAAAATCATCTAACAATTCCAGCCATTCAATCCTATTACAGAAGAGGATAAGAATGATTAAAAGGATTCTACATATGCATCAAGCATTACTGAAAAGGAAAAGAATTTTAAAAAATTAGCAGAAGTAAAAGGGAAAAAGGTCAATATGAAATCAATGAAATTATAAATAATAAACCTCCCAAAAGTTCAGCATGGCATCCACAATTTAAGAAAGTTTTGGTTCTAAAATTCTGAAATTGCTGCTAGAAGTGCCATTAAAAACCAACTCAATACCTAAATAGCGCCAATACGAAATCAATGAGATATAGATGTACAAGTCTTACACAGGCAATGCAAAATGAATTTTTTATTGTCATCTTCAAACAACGTGTTAATATAATCTGGCTAGGGTTTTACAAATGAAGCATGGAGCTCTGAAAAGCCTGCAGGTGTGAGAATATTACCTTGAGATATCTCCATTATGAATCAGGCTATCGAGATGAAGCATTATTGTCAACACCAACGACAGTCCCACTGAACCTGTATTAACATGTAATAAAGATTATTGTGCTGAAATAAACTTAAAAAATATGTTGTAATAAATACTATAATACTTTTACAGGACATTCAATCAGTAGTTAAATACTTTCTTTCAGGAACTTCTACACATTCAAATCTCATCTTTAATCTCGTCCCCACTGACATCTTGTAATTTTGTGCTTCAAGATATTTGTTTACACTTACTATAAATTCAGATTGACTAGTCCAGCATAGATATGGTAGAAACTTCATTTAAGTTTCTTACAAGTAACCACAGGAGAGGTGGTCTAAGCATACAACAAGACCAAAAAGAGTTGAAATGGTGATATCTATTTGAGCTACACTTTACAACCTTCTCCAGAGTCCCATAAGAGAACTTTTACAAGGCTCGATTTAAAAAGTGATCACAAACGTGGCAAGCAAGAATGAAACATGTAATGTGCCAAATGAACATATCTTACCCTCCTATTTCATTTTCATTATTTTTTTCGAGTTTATCAACTTATCACCAGAACAATGACGTATATATATATTCTTTTTGAAAGAACTTAACACGTAATATCAGCACGATTAGATCAATTTAAAGACTCAACACTTTATCTGATATGAGATTTCACTTTTATATTAGATGTCTATAACAAGACTCAACACTTTAACTCTTTATTTTGCATTTTAACTCTCACCCGAAGTAGTTCTTGCACATAACAAACTGATCATTCAAACCCCCAAACTAACTAATCCTAATTATTTCAAAGGATTAGTGGAATTATTTCAAGAAACAAGATTTGTGGCTTCTAAGATTAAAGTGGCATCCTCACTTTACGATAAAAAAGATAAATGGGAGGGAACCAGAAATACCTCAGAAATACTCAAATACACAAGACAGAAATGATAGCGAGAACATCCTCCTCTTCTTGTTCCTTAAGACTCTTCAGGCTCCTTGTAGAAAAATAGATCAACCTGCCCAAAAATATAATGATGATATAAAATTAGACTTTATGGAGACCAACAACTTAAATATTCATGTCATTTCCATCAGAAATCATTACAGTAAGCAACTGGGTCAATGCTTAAATCTCATATCCAGGTATTAGTTAGAAAGGACTCGATGCAGTAACACATATGAAGCACATCACATGTTGTAGAAACATTTGACAAAAAGCAGATCACTTAGCAAAGAAATGTAAATTCATATAGAGGACTCACCACACGAGGCCATGTCAATACATTTTCACCACTAATTGTCTGATCAACAGAAGGTTCTTTAAATGCACACCACTTATGGTAAACAAAAAGGTAAATATTTGTTTAAGTCCAAGTAGAGAAGAACCCATGAGACTAATAGCTTGGTGAGAATCAGTACGTGCTGGAACCATTCTTTTTAAGAGCATAAATAGTTGTTTTTATTCTCATTTAATCAGTTAAATTTGAATTAGTTTGATAATAATACTATTTGAGCTAAATATATCATTGAAAAAAGGTATGAAAATCTCATTTACGACCAACAATGCAGTAACAGAACACTCAAAATTCTTGCTACATTTAATCTTTTTTAGTTTAATGAAATCTTCAGCTAAATCTGAGTTCAAAACTTCCAATAAAAGCAATCACACGATAAATATAGTCCGAAAAATCAAAATAGCTTTATAAAACATTATCCATCAACACATCAAACTAAAGTGTGTATGAAAGAGAGAAAAAGAGAGTGAAAGAGGTTGATTCCAACCAGAAATGGAGCATCACTCCACCACGAGCCATGCGGAAGCCGAGAGGAAATCATGATATCCAGAATTGTGGAATGTAACTTGTGCATTCACTATAGTCTATACAATGTAACAGACTAACATCGGATTGGGTTGGGGCCACGCAACACATTGTCATGTTCCCTTCCCGCCTACAGAAAAAAAAAAAAGAAGAAAAAGAGTAATTTCTATAAATTTCATACTAATAAAAGAATAGAGCATATGTATGTATATACAGTTCCGTATTTATCCGGTATAGAGTGGAGCATATTTTTAAAAACCCTAGTAATCCCAGTTGGGCAATCATGGCAGAATTGGAATCAGAATCGGTGGAAGAGGGCACCTTCTAAAAAAATGGCGTTGCGGACTCAATCAAGCGGTGAAGAAGCTCTGCTATTTGACCCACGAAGAGGCGGCGGTACTTGCTGTCTCCCGGACTGGAAAAGCCTATGGCTTCGGCCACCCCCACCTTCGTCCAGTACTCACTAGCTATCTCTCCGTCAAAAGTTGTAATACCCTGTAAGTTTAAGCCATGGCTCAATCATCAAACCCCATAAATTCCAAACTCCTTGAAGCCCATGATCAAGTCCAGCCCATTCTTGGTTTTAAACACACGAGTTCTGAAAGAGGAGCAGAAATTTAGATTTCTTATTTCCCAAGAAAAAAATCAAATCGTGATCTTAAATCTTCATTAAAGAAGATATTTTCCTCTTATCATCTCCTCTATTAGCGGGAAGTTTGTTAAATTCTGCAGAGGATATTTTCTTGAAAGCGGTTCAGCTGTACGTGTATAAGTCACATTCTATTGTTTCATTCCCACTCCCTATACACTAAATTCACGTTCGCTCGGCTGCAACCAGAGGAAGGTAACGATTCTTCCTCCTTTTCTCCTTTCTTTCATTCTCCTTTTCTTCTTTTCTTTTCCTTTTCTTTTCTTTCCTTCCTATTCCTGCGTTCATCATGGAAGCCAAACTGAATTCTTTTCTCTTTCTTTTCTACTTCTAACAGTGAGCCCTAACCCTAATATCGTTAGTCTGCAGCTCTTACTTAACCTTTCAGATTTAGTTTATTCGATAGTAATGATATTACGTTAACAATCAGTCGTCTGTATATAGGTTTCGCAAGAGGTTCGGATCGAGACGCGTAGGGTTCGATTCTTATCGCAAGAGATTTAAGGTGGGGATTTTCTCGTCTTATGTATGTTGAATTGTTGCATGTGTGGTATTTGAGACTAATTGATGAGATATCATCTCTTTGTGATCATACTTGAAGTATTTAAAAAGAAAAGAATGTAAACTACACGGGTAAGGACCTTTAAGGTGCCTTACTACTGCATGGGTATGGACTTAAGGGTGCCATACTATTTGACACGGAACGAATCGCGATGTCGTATCATTACACGAATATAGACCGTAAGGTGCTATATTAACATGACAGGATTGCATTGTAAGTGGAATTTCATTCTCGCATATGGACTGTTTGACTATGTAGGCATGATTAAGTCCTCACTGAGCGTGTGGTTGCTCACCCCGATAACTTGTCTTATCGCAGGTTAAGCGTGGCAAAGCGTACGAGCGGGGATTGTGGGCAGAGAGACTAAATAAAAGTTTGATAAAACTGCAGTTCTTAGACTGCGTGCTTTCAGATTTAATTTTCGAAAATTTTGTTGAGCATGTAGTATGATGATAACTTACTATTTGATCTTCTGCTTTATGGCAGAGTATTTGAAATTATTGCTTTGAGGTTATTTGGATTAGTTTAAGTTTGGGTTTTGGCCTGTCAAAATGATTAATAAATATTTATGTTTAGCAGATGGGTGCTTGTGTGCATAAAGTTAGTGAATGTGTTAGTTTGTGGCTTGTACCTTGCGGTACAACCTAAGTCATGTATGTTGGAAGAGTACTTGTTCAGGTCAGTGGGGTATGTGTTAATAAAAGGATAGTACTCAAAAATACAACTCAAAGTGTACACCTTAATTCGACAAATTGCGTAGTGATTGTTGATACTAAATTGGCAGTACAGTTGCATGGCACAGTGTGGTGTGATATTATTATTTATTTATTATTTCGGTTCTAATAATTAGCCAAGGTTTGCAGGTCTTGTTTATTGTTACAGTATTAAGAATAACTACATGGCACTTTCAATAAAAGTTGTACCTTAGTTGAGTTATAAACTTATGAGTCCAGCATCTTTGATTGTCATGAGTTTGATTGTACAAGTTTGAGTGTTCAAGTTAATTTGATTTTCTTATCTTGCCATCTGTACAGTTTTCTGAAAATTTTGTAGAAACTTACAGGACCAATTCCTTTATTAAACTTTTACTTCTTTGCTAAATTATATGCTTATTATTTTTCTGCAAGTTAGATTTTATCTTAAAAGTTTATCAAGTCCTATATGTTGTATGGGTTATGAATTTTAAAAAGAATAAGCTCGTAGTACTTTTCTTTCAACGCTCTTGCTAAATACTCTTCTTAAAATAAAGTTGCAAGAACATATGGGACTTGTCCCCTATTTTAAATCCTTTGTCTTTGAATTGGATACTTATTTATTTATTTAATAATTAAAGTTTTTTTAAGCCCTATTTAATGCTCTAATTATGAATAAAAATGGGAATTTCTTTTATTATGAAAATTTGGATGTGACAAAAGTTCTGAATTTTCATGCGTGGACGTGGCGATGCTACCTCCGACAGAAGCAGAGGCCAGGATTTACAAGGCGATTGCGACCGAGAAACCGGCGTGGGATGCGATCACGGAAAATCTAGGGTTGAGTGACCTCATTCAATAGACGGGAGCAACTTAACACGGAAAATCTAGGAGCGGCAGCGGCGGCGGCGTGAGCGAGGAGTAGGAGGGGTGGAGTGCGGTTGTAGACGGGAGCAGGTGGCGGGTTTCTCGTTTGTTGCCGGCCGGAGTAGGAGTTGATGTTTCATGAATTAGGCTTTTGATCAGTTTGATTTTGGGAGTTTGATTTCCAAGTATAGATTCAATATTTTGGTTACAACTCATAAACGATTATGTTTTATAAAATGAAAAACGTGTTTTATTTTTTTTTTCAAATTAATTTATTTAAAATAAAATTAATACATTAATACCAGTGAAAAAATATCGGTTATCATAACTGATATCTATATACTATATAGATATATCACTAAAAGATATCAGTACGCAATCAACAATATTTATTAGAATAATTATATTATAATAGATATCAGTTATATAATAGAAATCAGTGAGTAAGTCTATAGATATCACTTTTACAAATCACAGATATTTATGCAATGTTATCTATTCACATATTTGTAGTAGTCTAATAACTAATTTGACCATAAAAATAGTAAGAAAATGCTCACTTTTATGAGTTCTTGACCTGGCTCACAGAATAGAATCAGCTCTGCACTTTGACTTTTTAGTAATGCTATGACGAAGACTTCCTAGCATATTTACTCTGAAAAAATATTTTTCAACTATATTCTCATGTATAATAACTAATTTGACCATAAAAATGGTAAGAAAATTCTCACTTCAAGGAGTTCTTGACCTGGTTCATGGAGTAGAATCAGCTCTGCACTTTGACTTTTTAGTGACTCTATGACGCAAGGTTCCTTGCATTTTTGTACTGTGAGAAAACATGTTCTCCAACTATATTCTCATGTCTAATAACTAATTTGACCATAAAAATGACAAGAAAATGCTCACTTCTAGGAGTTTCTTGACCTGGCTCACGGAGTAGAACCAGCTCTACACTTTGACTTTTAGTGACTCTATGGCGCAAACTTCCTATCTTTTTTATACTCTGGAAATATTTTCTCCAACTATATTTTCATTCTAATAACAAATTTGACTATAAAAATGGCAAGAAAATGCTCACTTCAATGAGTTTTTAACCTGGCTCGCGGAGTAAAATCAGTTCTACACTGTGTTTTTTTAGTGACTCTATGGCACAAACGTCGTAGCAGTTATATACTCTGAAAACATGTTCTCCAACTATATACTCATGTATAATAACTAATTTGACCATCAAAATAAGAAAATGCTCACTTCAAGGAGTTCTTGACATGGCTCAGGGAGTGGAATCAGCTCTGCACTTTGACTTTTCACTGACTCCATGGCGCAAGGTTCCTAGCATTTTTATACTCTGAAAACATGTTCTCCAACTATATTCTCATGTCTAATAACTAATTTGACCATAAAAATGGCAAGAAAATGCTCACTTCTATGAGTTCTTGACTTGGCTCACCGAGTAGAATCAGCTCTGCACTTTGACTTTTTAGTGACTCTATGGCGCAAGCTTCCTATTATTTTTATACTCTAAAAATATTTTCTCCAACTATATTCTCATGTCCAATAACTAATTTGACCATAAAAATGGCAAGAAAATGCTCACTTCAAGGAGTTCTTGACTTGGCTCACAGAGTATAATTAGCTCTGTATTGTGAGTTTTTAGTGACTCTATGGTGCAAGCTTCGTAGCAGTTATATACTCTGAATACATTTTATCCAACTGTATTCGCATGGTTAATAACTAATTTGAAAATAAAAATGACAAGAAAGTGATCACTTTAAGGACTTCTTGACCAGGCTTGCAGAGTATAATCAGCTATGCACTGTGAGCTTTTAGTAACTCAATGGCGCATGCTTCCTAGCATTTTTATAGTTTAAAAAATATTCTCTAACTATATTGTCATGTCTAATAACTAATTTGACCATAAAAACGGGAATAAAATGCTTAATTCAAGGAGTTCTTGACCTCGCTTAGGGAGTAGAATTAGCTCTGCATTGTTACTTTTTAGTGATTCTATGGCGCAAGCTTCCTAGCATTTTGATACTCTAAAAATATGTTTTCCAACTATATTCTCATGTGTAATAACTAATTTGACCATAAAAATCATAAGAAAATGCTCATTTCAAGGAGTTCTTGACCTGGCTCACGGAGTAGAATCAGCTCTGCACTTTGACTTTTCAATGACTCTATGGCGCAAGCTTTCTAACATTTTTATAATCTAAAAACATGTTCTCCAACTATATATTCATGTATAATAAATAATTTGACCATAAAATCGTAAGAAAATGTTCATTTCAAAGAGTTCTTGACCTGGCTCACGGAAAAGAATCAACTCTGCACTTTGACTTTTTAGTGACTCTATGGCGAAGGCTTTCTAGCATTTTTATAATTTGAAAACATGTTCTTTTACTATATTCTCATGTATAATAACTAATTTGACCATAAAAATGGTAAGAAAATGCTCTCTTCAAGGAGTTCTTGACATGGCTCATGAATTAGAATCAGCTCTGTACTTTTACTTTTTAGTGACTCTATGGTGCATGGTTCCTGGTATTTTTATACTCTGAAAACATGTTCTATAAATATATTCTCATGTCTAATAACTAATTTGACCATAAAATGGCAAGAAAATTCTCACTTCTATGTGTTCTTGACCTGGCTCACGGAATAGAATCATCTCTGCACTTTGACTTTTTAGTTACTCTATGACGCAAGCTGCCTAGCATTTTTATACTCTGAAAAATGTTCACCAACTATATTTTCATGTCTAATAACTAATTTGACCATAAAAATGGCAATAAAATGCTCACTTCAAGGAGTTCTTGACCTGGCTAACGAAGTCAAATCAGTTATATATCCTAAAAATATGTTCTCTAACTATATAATTATGTATAATAACTAATTTGACCATCAAAATGGTAAAAATTCTTACTTCAAGGAGTTCTTGACCTGGCTCAGGGAGTAGAATCAGCTTTGTACTTTGACTTTATAGTGACTCTATGGTGCAAGCTTCCTAACATTTTTATACATTGAAAAAATGTTCTCAAACTATATTCTCATGTATAATAACTAATTTGACCTTAAAAATCGTAAGAAAATGCTCACTTCAAGGAGTTCTTGACCTGGCTCACGGAGTAGAATCAGCTCTGCACTTTGACTTTTCAATGACTCTATATTGCAAGCTTTCTAGCATTTTTATACTCTGAAAACATGTTCTCCAGCTATATTCTCATGTCTAATAATTAAGACCATAAAAATGGGAAGAAAATGCTCACTTCAAGAATTTCTTGACCTGGCTCAGAGTAGAATTAGCTATGCACTGTGACTATGGTGCAAGCTTCGTAGCACTTATACACTCTGAAAACATGTTATCCAACTATATTCGCATGCCTAATAACTAATTTATCTTTAAAAATGACAAGATAGTGCTCACTTCAAGGACTTCTTGACCATGCTCACAGAGTAGAATCAGCTATGCACTGTGAGCTTTTAGTGATTCAATGGTGCAAGCTTCCTAGCATTTTTATAGTCTAAAAACATATTCTCCAACTGTATTGTCATGTCTAATAACTAATTTGACCATAAAAATGGCAAGAAAATGCTCAATTCAATGAGTTCTTGACCTAGCTTGGGGAGTAGAATCAGCTCTGCACTTTGACTTTTTAGTGACTCTATGGCGGAAGCTTCCTATCATTTTTATACTCTGAAAACATGTTCTCCAACTATATTCTCATGTATAATAATTAATTTGACCATAAAAATCGTAAGATAATGCTGACTTCAAGGAGTTCTTGACCTGACTCACGGAGTATAATCAGCTCTACACTATGACTTTTTAGTGACTCTATGGCGTAAACTTCCTAGAATTTTTATAATATATAAACTTGTTCTCCAACTATATTCTTATGTCTGATAACTTATTTGACCATAAAAATGTCAAGAAAATGCTCACTTCAAGGAGTTCTTGACCTAGCTCACGGATTAGAATTAGTTCTGCACTTTGACTTTTTAGTGACTCTATGGCGAAGGCTTTCTAGCATTTTTATACTCTGATAACATGTTCTTCAACTATATTCTCATGTATAATAACTAATTTGACCATAAAGTTGTAAGAAAATGCTCACTTCAAGGAGTTCTGGACCTGGCTTACGGAGTAGAATCAGCTCTGTACTTTAACTTTTTCGTGACTCTTTGGCGCATGGTTCCTGGCATTTTTATACTCTAAAAACATGTTCTCCAACTTTATTCTCATGTCTAATAACAAATTTGACCATAAAAATAGCAAAAAATGCTCACTTCTAGGTGTTCTTGAACTGGCTCACGAAGTAGAATCATTAATGCACTTTGACTTTTTAGTGACCCTATGGCGCAAGCTGCCTAACATTTTTATTCTCTAGAAACATGTTCTCCAACTATATTCTCATGTCTAATAACTAATTTGACCATAAAAATGGCAAGAAATTGCTCACTTCAAGGAGTTCTTGACTTGGCTCACGAAATAATATCAGCTCTGCACTGTGTATTTTTAGTGACTCTATAGAACAAGCTTTGTAGCAGTTATATACTTTGAAAATATGTTCTCCAACTATATACTCATGTATAATAACTAATTTGACGATCAAGTGGTAAGAAAATGCTTACTTCAAGGAGTTCTTGACCTGGCTCAGGAGTAGAATCAGCACTGCACTTTGACTTTTCAGTGACTCTACGACGCAAGCTTCCTTGCATTTTATACTCTGAAAACATGTTCTCCAACTATATTCTCATGTATAATTACTAATTTGACCATAAAAATCGTAACAAAATGCTCACTTCTAGGAGTTCTTGACCTGGCTCATGGAGTAGAATCAGCTCTGCACTTTGACTTTTCAGTGACTCTATTGCGCAAGGTTCTAGCATTTTTATACTCTGAAAACATGTTCTAAAACTCTATTCTCATGTCTAATAACTAATTTGAAAATAAAAATGGCAAGAAATTGCTCACTTCTATGAGTTCTTAAACAGGCTCACGGAGTAGAATCAACTCTGCACTTTGACTTTTTAGTGACTCTATGGCGCAAGCTTCCTAGTATTTTTATACTCTGAAAACATGTTCTCCAACTATATTCTCATGTCCAACAACTAATTTGACCATAAAAATGGCAAGAAAATGCTCACTTCAAGGAGTTCTTGACCTGGCTTACAGAGTAGAATTAGCTCTGCACTGTGAGTTTTTACTGACTCTATGGTGCAAGCTTCGTATTAGTTATATACTATGAAAACATATTTTCCAACTATATTCCCATGTTTAATAACTAATTTGACCATAAAATGACAAGAAAATGATCACTTCAAGAACTTCTTGACAATCCTTGTAGAGTAGAATCAGCTATGCATTGTGAGCTTTTAGTGACTTAATGGCGCAAGCTTCCTAGCATTTTTATAGTATAAAACATGTTCTCAAATTATATTCTCATGTCTAATAACTAATTTGACCATAAAACGGCAAGAAAATGCTCACTTCTATGAGTTCTTGACCTGGCTCATGGAGTAGAATCAGCTCTGCACTTTAACTTTTTAGTGACGCTATGGCGAAGGCTTGAATGATTTAAGGACTATTTTATCTTTCTTGAAAAATATATCTTTCACTGCTATGGAGTTTCTAGAGCACTAGTAAGCTATGGAGGTACTCACTTCATCAATAAACTTCTTGAAAAGGTGCTTAAGGATTATGGTGTCTGTTGGATTGTATACTAAAAGTCTAGTTTTTTGTATGAACAATGTTATAACAATTTATTTGAAATGAGAATCATATGATCAAATGATTGCGTCTTATAATTTATTTATATGCACGATGCAATAGTCCACTTACTTTATACTATAGATAATATGTTGTACGACAACACGTGAAATATCATATTATCGGTTTCCTTATAAAGTATAAACAGAGAAATATGCATCGAAACGAAAGAAATATTGATCATAACGAGAAAAGGAGCATCAAAATCAGAATGATGGAAATCTGCATTGAAACGAATGAAATATTGATCGTAACGATAAAAGTAGCATCAAAATGAAGGAAATATACATCGAAACGAAGGTAATATTGATCATAACGAGAAAATGAGAATCAAAACGAAGGAAATATGCATAGAAACAAAGGAATATTGATCGTAACGAGAAAACGACCATAAAAAATAAGGAAATCTGCATCGAAACGAATTAAATGATGATCGTAACAAGAAAAGGAGCATCAAAATGAAGGAAATATGCATCAAAACGAAGGAAATATTGATCGTAACGAGAAAATAAGCGTTAAAATGATGGAAATATGCATAAAATGAAGGAAATGTTGATCGTAATGAGAAAAGGAGCATCAAAATGAAGGAAATATGCATCGAAATGAAGGAAATATTGATCGTGACAAGAAAAGAAGTATCAAAATGAAGGAAATATGCATCGAAACAAAGGAAATGCTGATCGTAACAAGAAAAGGAGCATCAAAATGAAGGAAATATGCATCGAAATGAAGGAAATATTGATCGTAACGAGAAAACGAGCATAAAAAGGAAGGAAATCTGCATCAAAACAAATAAAATGTTGATTGTAACAAGAAAATGAGCATCAAAATGAAGAAAATATTCATCGAAACGAAGGAAATATTGATCGTAAGGAAAAAGGGAGCATCAAGATAAAGGAAATATGCATCGAATCAAAGGAAATACTGATCATAACGAGAAAACGAGCATAAAAAAGAAAGAAATCTGCATCGAAACGAATGAAATGTTGATCGTATAAAGAAAAGGAGCATCAAAATGAGTAAATATGCATCGAAAAGAAGGAAATGCTGAACGTAACAAGAAAAAATGCATCAAAAAAGGAAATATGCATCAAAACGAAGAAAATCTTGATCGTAACGAGAAAATGAGCATCAAAATCAAAATGATGGACATATGCATCGAAACTAATGAAATGTTGATCGTAACGAGAAAAGAAGCATCAAAATGAAGGAAATATGCATCGAAACAAAGGTAATATTGATCGAAATGAGAAAATGAGAATCAAAACAAAGAAAATATGCATCGAAACGTAGGTAATGTTGATTGTAACGAGAAAATGAGCATCAAAATGAAAGAAATATGCTTCAAAACGAAAGAAATACTGATCGTAACGAGAAAAGGAGCATCAAAATAAGAATGATGGAAACGAATGAAATGTTGATCGTAGCGATAAAAGTAGCATTGAAATGAAGGAAATATGCATCGAAATGAAGGTAATATTGATCATAACGAGAAAATCAGAATCAAAACGAAGGAAATATGCATCGAAACAAAGGAATTATTGATCGTAACGAGAAAATGACCATAAAAAAGAAGGAAATCTGCATCGAAACGAATGAAATGCTGATTGTAACAAGAAAAGGAGCATCAAAATAAAGGAAATATGCATCAAAACGAAGAAAATGTTGATCGTAACGAAAAAATGAGCATTAAAATTAAGGAAATATTCATCGAAATGATGGAAATGTTGATCGTAATAAGAAAAGGAGCATCAAAATGAAGGAAATATGCATCGAAACAAAAGAAATATTGATTATAACAACAAAACGAGCATCAAAAAGAAGGAAATCTGCATCGAAACGAATGAAATGTTGATCGTAACAAGAAAAGGAGCATCAAAATGAAGTAAATATTCATCGAAACGAAGTAAATGTTGATCGTAACAAGTAAAAGTGCATCAAAGTGAAGGAAATATACATCGAAACGAAGAAAATGTTGATCGTAATAAGAAAATGAGCATTAAAATGAAGGAAATAATCATCGAAATGAAGGAAATATTGATCGTACTAAGAAAAGAAGCATAAAATGATGGAAATCTGCATCGAAACGAATGAAATGTTGATCGTAACGAGTAAAGGAGCATCAAAAAGAAGGAAATATGCATCGAAACAAAGATAATATTGTTCGTAACGAGAAAATGAGAATCAAAACAAAGGAAATATGCATCTAAACCAAAGAAATATTTATCGTAATGAGAAAATGAGCAGAAAAAAGAAGGAAATCTGCATCGAAATGAATGAAATGTTGATCGTAACAAGAAAAGGAGCATCAAAATGAAGGAAATACGCATCGAAACGAAGGAAATATTGATCATAACGAAAAAATGAGCATTAAAATGAATGAAATATTCATCAAAACGAAGGAAATATTGATCGTAAAGAAAAAAGGAGCATCAAAAAGAAGGAAATATGGATCGAAACAATTGAAACATTGATCATAACGAGAAAATGAACATCAAAAAGAAGGAAATCTGCATCAAAATGAATGAAATGTTGATCGTAACAAGAAAAGGAGCGTCAAAATGAAGTAAATATGCATCGAAACGAAGTAAATACTGATCGTAACGAGAAAAAGTGCATCAAAGTGAAAGAAATATACATCGAAACGAAGAAAATATTGATCGTAACGAGAAAATGAGCATTAAAATGAAGAAAATATTCATTGAAACGAAGGAAATATTGATCATACTGAGAAAAGGAGCATCAAAATGATGGAAATTTGCATCGAAACAAAGGATATATTGATCATAACGAAAAAACGAGCACCAAAATGAAGGAAATCTGCATCGAAACGAATGAAATGTTGATCGTAACAAGAAGAGGAGCATAAAAATGAAGTAAATATGCATCGAAACGAAGAAAATATTGATCGTAACCAGAAAAAGTGCATCAAAGTGAAGGAAATATACATCGAAACAAAGGTAATATTGATCGTAACGAGAAAAAAAGAATCAAAAAGAAGGAAATATGCATCGAAACAAAGGAAATATTGATCGTAACGAGAAAATGACCATCAAAAAGAAGGAAATGTCATCCGAACGACTGAAATGTTGATCATAACAAGAAAAGGAGCATCAAAATGAAGTATATATGCATCGAAACGAAGAAAATATTGATCGTAACGATAAAATAAGCATCAAAATAAAGGAAATATGCATTGGAACAAAGGAAATATTGATCGTAACGAGAAAAGGAGCATCAAAATAAAGGAAATTTGCATCGAAACGAATGAAATGTTGATCGTAACAAGAAAAGTAGCATCAAAATGAAGGAAATATGCATAGAAATGAAAGAAATGTTGATCGTAACGAGAAAATGGGAATCAAAATGAAGGAAATATTCATCGAAACGAAGGATATATTGATCATAACGAGATAACGAGCATCAAAAAGAAGGAAATCTGCATCGAAACGAATGAAATATTGATCGTAATAAGAAATGAGCATCAAAATGAAGGAAATATGCATTGAAACGAAGGAAATATTGATCGTAACGAGAATGTGAGCATCAAAATGAATGAAATATGCGTCAAAACGAAAGAAATGTTGATCGTAACGAGAAAAGTATCATCAAAATGAAGGAAATATGCATCAAAACAAAGGAAACGCTGATAGTAATGAGAAAAGGAGCATCAAAATGAAGGAAATATGCATCGAAACGTAGGAAATATTGAACATAACGAGAAAACGAGCATCAAAAAGAAGGAAATATGCATCTAAACGAATGAAATGTTGATCGTAACAAGAAAAGTAGCATCAAAATGAAGGAAATATGCATCGTAACGAAAGAAATATTGATCATAACGAGAAAATGAGCATCGAAATGAAGGAAATATTCATCAAAATGAAGGTAATAATGATCATAACGAGAAAACGAGCATCAAAAAGAAGGAAATCTGCATCGAAACGAATGAAATATTGATCGTAATTAGGAAAAGAGTATGAAAATGAAGGAAATATGCATCGAAACGAAAGAAATATTGATCATAACGAGAAAGTGAGCATCAAAATGAAGGAAATATGCGTCGAAACGAAGGAAATATTGATCATAATGAGAAAAGGAGCATCAAAATGAAGGAAATCTGCATCGAAACGAATGAAATGTTGATCGTAACAAGAAAAGGAACATCATAAAGAAGGAAATATGAATCAAAACGAAGAAAATGTTGATCGTAACGAGAAAATGAGCATTAAAATGAAGAAAATATTCATGGAAACGAAGGAAATATTGATCGTAATGAGAAAAAGAGCATCAAAATGAAGGAAATGTGCATCGAAATAAAGAAAATATTGATCTTAATGAGAAAATGAACATCAAAAAGAAGAAAATCTGCATCGAAACGAATGAAATGTTCATCCTAACAAGAAAATGAGCATCAAAATGAAGTAAATATGCATCGAAACGAAGTAAATACTGATCGTAATGAGAACAAGTGCATCAAAGTGAAAGAAATATACATCGAAACGAAGAAAATATTGATCGTAACGAGAAAATGAGCATTAAAATGAAGGAAATATTTATTGAAATGAAGGAAATATTGATCATATTGAGAAAAGGAGCATCAAAATGATGGAAATCTGCATCGAAACGAATGAAATTTAGATCGTAACGAGAAAAGGAGCATCAAAATGGAGGAAATATGCATAAAAAAGGTAATATTGATCGTAACAAGAAAATGAGAATCAAAACGAAGGAAATATGCATCGAAACCAAGGAAATATTGATCGTAATGAGAAAATGAGCATAAAAAGAAGGAAATCTGCATCGAAACGAATGAAATGTTGATCGTAACGAGAAAAGAATCATCAAAATTAAGGAAATATACATCGAAACGAAGGAAATGTTGATCATAACGAGAAAATGAGCATTAAAATGAAGGAAATATCCATCAAAACGAAGGAAATGTTGATCGTAAAGAGAAAAGGAGCATCAAAATGAAGGAAAAATGCATAGAAACAAAGGAAATATTGATCATAACGAGAAAACGAGCATAAAAAAGAAGGAAATCTGTATCGAAACGAATGAAATGTTGATCGTAAAAAGAAAAGGAGCATCAAAATGAAGGAAATATGCATCGAAACAAAGGAAATGCTGATCGTAACTAGAAAAGTGCATCAAAATGAAGGAAATATGCATCGAAACAAAGGAAACATTGATAATAACAATAAAACGAGCATCAAAAAGAAGGAAATCTACATCGAAATGAATGAAATGTTGATCGTAACAAGAAAAGGAGCATCAAAATGAAGTAAATATGCATCGAAACGAAGGAAATGCTAATCGTAACTAGAAAAAGTGCATCAAAATGAAGGAAATATGCATCGAAACGAAGGTAATATTGATCGTAACGAGAAAAAAAGAATCAAAACAAAGGAAATATATATCGAAACAAAGGAAATATTGATCGTAACGAGAAAACGACCATCAAAAAGAAGGAAATCTCATCTAAACGACTGAAATGTTGATCGTAACAAGAAAAGGAGCATCAAAATGAAGTATATATGCATCGAAACGAAGGAAATATTGGTCGTAACGAGAAAATGAGCATCAAAATGAAGGAAATATGTGACGGAACAAAGGAAATGTTGATCGTAACGAGAAAAGGAGCATCAAAATGAAGGAAATTTGCATCGAAACGAATGAAATGTTGATCGTAACAAGAAAAGTAGCATCAAAATGAAGGAAATATGCATAGAAATGAAAGAAATATTGATCGTAACAAGAAAGTGTGCATCAAAATGATGGAAATATGCGTCGAAACGAAGGAAATATTGATCGTAATGAGAAAAAGAGCATCAAAATGAAGGAAATCTGCATCGAAACGAATGAAATGTTGATCGTAACAAGAAAAGGAACATCACAAAGAAGGAAATATGAATCAAAACGAAGAAAATATTGATCGTAACGAGAAAATGATCATTAAAATGAAGGAAATATTCATGGAAACGAAGGAAATATTGATCGTAATGACAAAAGGAGCATCAAAATGAAGGAAATGTGCATCGAAATAAAGAAAATATTGATCTTAATGAGAAAATGAACATCAAAAAGAAGGAAATCTGCATCGAAACGAATGAAATGTTGATCGTAACAAGAAAATGAGCATCAAAATGAAGTAAATATGCATCGAAACGAAGTAAATACTGATCGTAATGAGAACAAGTGCATCAAAGTGAAAGAAATATACATCGAAACGAAGAAAATGTTGATCGTAACGAGAAAATGAGCATTAAAATGAAGGAAATATTCATTGAAATGAAGGAAATATTGATCATATTGAGAAAAGGAGCATCAAAATGATGGAAATCTACATCGAAACGAATGAAATATAGATCGTAACGAGAAAAGGAGCATCAAAATGGAGGAAATATGCATAAAAAAGGTAATATTGATCGTAACAAGAAAATGAGAATCAAAACGAAGGAAATATGCATCGAAACCAAGGAAATATTGATCGTAATGAGAAAATGAGCATAAAAAGAAGGAAATATGCATCGAAACGAATGAAATGTTGATCGTAACGAGAAAAGGAGCATCAAAATTAAGGAAATATGCATCGAAACGAAGGAAATGTTGATCATAACGAGAAAATGAGCATTAAAATGAAGAAAATATCCATCAAAACGAAGGAAATGTTGATCGTAAAGAGAAAAGGAGAATCAAAATGAAGGAAAAATGCATAGAAAAAAGGAAATATTGATCATAACGAGAAAACGAGCATAAAAAAGAAGGAAATCTGTATCGAAACGAATGAAATGTTGATCGTAAAAAGAAAAGGAGCATCAAAATGAAGGAAATATGCATCGAAACAAAGGAAATGCTGATTGTAACTAGAAAAGTGCATCAAAATGAAGGAAATATGCATCGAAACAAAGGAAACATTGATAATAACAATAAAACGAGCATCAAAAAGAAGGAAATCTACATCGAAATGAATGAAATGTTGATCGTAACAAGAAAAGGAGCATCAAAATGAAGTAAATATGCATCGAAACGAAGGAAATGCTAATTGTAACTAGAAAAAGTGCATCAAAATGAAGGAAATATGCATCGAAACGAAGGTAATATTGATCGTAACGAGAAAAAAAGAATCAAAACAAAGGAAATATATATCAAAACAAAGGAAATATTGATCGTAACGAGAAAACGACCATCAAAAAGAAGGAAATCTCATCTAAACGACTGAAATGTTGATCGTAACAAGAAAAGGAGCATCAAAATGAAGTATATATGCATCGAAACGAAGGAAATATTGGTCGTAACGAGAAAATGAGCATCAAAATGAAGGAAATATGTGACGGAACAAAGGAAATGTTGATCGTAACGAGAAAAGGAGCATCAAAATGAAGAAAATTTGCATCGAAACGAATGAAATGTTGATCGTAACAAGAAAAGTAGCATCAAAATGAAGGAAATATGCATAGAAATGAAAGAAATATTGATCGTAACGAGAAAGTGAGCATCAAAATGAAGGAAATATGCGTCGAAACGAAGGAAATATTGATCGTAATGAGAAAAAGAGCATCAAAATGAAGGAAATCTGCATCGAAACGAATGAAATGTTGATCGTAACAAGAAAAGGAACATCACAAAGAAGGAAATATGAATCAAAACGAAGAAAATATTGATCGTAACGAGAAAATGATCATTAAAATGAAGGAAATATTCATGGAAACGAAGGAAATATTGATCGTAATGACAAAAGGAGCATCAAAATGAAGGAAATGTGCATCGAAATAAAGAAAATATTGATCTTAATGAGAAAATGAACATCAAAAAGAAGGAAATCTGCATCGAAACGAATGAAATGTTGATCGTAACAAGAAAATGAGCATCAAAATGAAGTAAATATGCATCGAAACGAAGTAAATACTGATCGTAATGAGAACAAGTGCATCAAAGTGAAAGAAATATACATCGAAACGAAGAAAATATTGATCGTAACGAGAAAATGAGCATTAAAATGAAGGAAATATTCATTGAAATGAAGGAAATATTGATCATATTGAGAAAAGGAGCATCAAAATGATGGAAATCTACATCGAAATGAATGAAATGTAGATCGTAACGAGAAAAGGAGCATCAAAATGGAGGAAATATGCATAAAAAAGGTAATATTGATCGTAACAAGAAAATGAGAATCAAAACGAAGGAAATATTCATCGAAACCAAGGAAATATTGATCGTAATGAGAAAATGAGCATAAAAAGAAGGAAATCTGCATCGAAACGAATGAAATGTTGATCGTAACGAGAAAAGGAGCATCAAAATTAAGGAAATATGCATCGAAACGAAGGAAATGTTTTTCATAACGAGAAAATGAGCATTAAAATGAAGAAAATATCCATCAAAACGAAGGAAATGTTGATCGTAAAGAGAAAAGAAGCATCAAAATGAAGGAAAAATGCATAGAAACAAAGGAAATATTGATCATAACGAGAAAACGAGGATAAAAAAGAAGGAAATCTGTATCGAAACGCATGAAATGTTGAACGTAAAAAGAAAAGGAGCATCAAAATGAGTAAATATGCATCGAAAAGAAGGAAATGCTGATCGTAACGAGAAAAAATGCATCAAAATGAAGTAAATATGCATCGAAACGAAGGAAATCTTGTTCGTAACGAGAAAATGAGCATCAAAATCAAAATGATGGACATATGCATCAAAACTAATGAAATGTTGATCGTAACGAGAAAAGGAGCATCAAAATGAAGGAAATATGTATCGAAACGAAGGTAATATTGATCATAACGAGAAAATGAGAATCAAAATGTAGGAAATATGCATCGAAATAAAGAAAATATTGATTATAACGAGAAAATGAGAATAAAAAAGAAGGAAATATGCATCGAAACGAATGAAATATTGATCGTAACAAGAGAATGAGCATCAAAATGAAGGAAATTTGCATTAAAACGAAGAAAATGTTGACCGTAACGAGAAAATAAGCATTAAAATGAAGGAAATATGCATAGAAATGAAGAAAATGTTGATCGTAATGAGAAAAGGAGCATCAAAATAAAGGAAATATGAATCGAAACGAAGGAAATATTGATCGTAAGAAGAAAAGGAGAATCAAAATGAAGAAAATATGCATCGAAACAATGGAAATATTGATAGTAACGAGAAAGTGAGCATCAAAATGAAGGAAATACGCGTCGAAATGAAGGAAATATTTATCGTAACGAGAAAATGAGCATTAAAATAAAGGAAATATGCATCGAAACGAAGAAAATATTGATCGTAATGAGAAAAGGAGCATCAAAATGAAGGAAATATGCATCGAAACAAAGAAAACATTGATAGTAACGAGAAAACAAGCATCAAAAATAAGGAAATATGCATCGAAACGAATGAAATGTTGATCGTAACAAGAAAAGGAGCATCAAAATGAAGGAAATATGCATCGAAACAAAGGAAATGCTGATCGTAACTAGAAAAAGTGCATCAAAATGAAGGAAATATGCATCGAAACAAAGGAAACATTGATAATAACAATAAAACGAGCATTAAAAAGAAGAAAATCTGCATCGAAATGAATGAAATGTTGATCGTAACAAGAAAAGGAGCATCAAAATGAAGTAAATATGCATCGAAACGAAGGAAATGCTGATCGTAACTAGAAAAGTGCATCAAAATGAAGGAAATATGCATCGAAACGAAGGTAATATTGATCGTAACGAGAAAAAAAGAATCAAAACAAAGGAAATATTGATCGTATCGAGAAAACGACCATCAAAAAGAAGGAAATCTCATCTAAACGACTGAAATGTTGATCGTAACAAGAAAAGGAGCATCAAAATTAAGTATATATGCATTGAAACGAAGGAAATATTGATCGTAACGAGAAAATGAGCATCAAAATGAAGGAAATATGTGACGGAACAAAGGAAATGTTGATCGTAACGAGAAAAGGAGCATCAAAATGAAGGAAATTTCATCGAAACGAATGAAATGTTGATCGTAACAAGAAAAGTAGCATCAAAATGAAGGAAATATGCATAGAAATGAAAGAAATATTGATCGTAACGAGAAAATGAGAATCAAAATGAAGGAAATATTCATCAAAACGAAGGAAATATTGATCATAATGAGATAACGAGCATCAAAAAGAAGGAAATCTGCATCGAAACGAATGAAATATTTATCATAACAAGAAAAAGAGCATCAAAATGAAGGAAATATGCATCGAAACGAATTAAATATTCATCGTAAAGAGAAAATGAGCATTAAAATGAAGGAAATATTCATTGAAACGAGGGAAATGTTGATCTTAATGAGAAAAGGAGCATCAAAATGAAGAAAATGTGTATTGAAATAAAGGAAATATTGATGATAACAAGAAAACGAACATCAAAAAGTAGGAAATCTTCATCGAAACGAATGAAATGTTGATCGTAACAAGAAAAGCAGAATCAAAATGAAGTAAATATGCATCGAAACAAAGTAAATACTGATCGTAACGAGAAAAAGTGCATCAAAGTGAAAGAAATATACATCGAAACGAAGAAAATGTTGATCGTAACGAGAAAATGAGCATTAAAATGAAGGAGATATTCATCGAAATAAAAGAAATATTTATCGTACTGCGAAAAGGAGCATCAAAATGATGAAAATCTGCATCGAAACGAATGAAATATTGATCGTAACGAGAAAAGGAGCATCAAAATGAAAAAAATATGCAAAAAACAAAGGTAATATTGATCACAACGAGAAAATGAGCATTAAAATGAAGGAAATATTCATCAAAATGAAGTAAGTATTGATCGTAAAGAGAAAAGGAGCATCAAAATAAAGGAAAAATGCATCGAAACAAAGGAAATATTGATCATAATGAGAAAACAAGCATAAAAAGGAAGGAAATCTTCATCGAAACGAATGAAATGTTGATCGTAAAAAGAAAAGGAGCATCGAAATGAGTAAATATGCATCGAAAAGAAGGAAATGCTAATCGTAACGAGAAAAAATGCATCAAAATGAAGGAAATATGCAGCGAAATGAAGGAAATCTTGATCTAACGAGAAAATGAGCATCAAAATCAAAATGATGGACATATGCATCGAAACTAATGAAATGTTGATCGTAGCGAGAAAAGGAGCATCAAAATGAAGGAAATATACATCGAAACGAAGGTAATATTGATCATAATGAGAAAATGAGAATCAAAACGAAGGAAATATGCATCGAAATAAAGGAAATATTGATCATGATGAGAAAATGAGCATAAAAAAGAAGGAAATCTGCATCAAAACGAATGAAATATTGATCGTAACAAGAAAAGGAGCATCAAAATGAAGGAAATATGCATCGAAACGAAGGAAATATTGATCGAAACGAGAAAAGGAGCATCAAAATGAAGGAAATATGCGTAAAAACAAAGGTAATATTGATCATAACGAGAAAACGAGCATCAAAATTAAGGAAATATGCATCGAAACGAATGAAATATTAATCGTACATGAAAAGGAGCATCAAAATAAAGGAAATATGCATCGAAACAAAAGAAATATTGATCATAACGAGAAAATGAGCTATAAAATAAAGGAAATATTCATCGAAACGAAGGAAATATTGATCGTATTGAGAAAAGAAGCATTAAAAAGAAGGAAATATGCGCCGAAACAAAGGAAATAATGATCATAAGGAGAAAACGATCATCAAAAAGAAGAAAATCTGCATCGAAACGAATGAAATGTTGATCATAACAAGAAAAGGAGCATCAAAATGAAGGAAATATGCATCGAAACGAAGGAAATATTGATCGTAATGAGAAAATGAGCATTAAAATAAAGGAAATATCAATCGAAACGAAGGAAATATTGATCGTAATGAGAAAATGAGCATCAAAATGAAGGAAATATGCGTCAGAACAAAGGAAATGTTGATCGTAAACACATTTAAAAGTGTTGTTATAGGTAATATATTAACACATTTTACCTATAACTACGTTGATTTTTTGTGTGCTCCATTCTGCTGTGGGGATAGGTAGTACCCCTAATACCACACTTTAAGGTGTAAAGAATTATGACATAATAACACACTTATATCTATTAATACACTTTGAAGTGTGAAGAAAAGTGACTTATTAAGACACTTTTAAATGTTACAATATAGTAATATTAAATAAAATAAAATTAAAAAGAGATTTCTCTTAGATTCGAACCTGTGTCACCGTATCACCTGATGGGATCTCTATATTAAGTCAGAAACCATTAAACCATAAATAATTTTGTGATTTTTTAATAAAAATAGTATATATACATAGAATACATAATTAATTTTTAATTTTTAAATTCTATAATATTAATTTTATATTATCAATTTAATAGGTATAATAAATTAAATTTAGAATTATTTATTAATTATAATTCAAATTTAATATTTTTAAAATAAATTAATAGTAATATAAAAATATATATATAAATAATTATTTTAAAATATTTAGCATTTTTATATATTTATTATTATCTTAAATTTTAACGTCAAATATTTTTTTAAATAAAAAAAATTTTATTTTTTAATCATTAGATTAATTAAAATAATTATTATTTTAAAATAAATGTAACCTTAAATTAAATTAACAATAAAAAATTATCAATTTAAGTAAATAAAATGTAAAAAATTATTAATTTAATTTTCTTAATTTTAAAATTTTAATTTAACTTTATAATGAAATAATTTAAATTTTATATTTTAATGAGGAAACAAAAATTTAAAAAAAAATTATTTTAATGATTAGTAATCTTTATAATACGTTTGTGATAACAAAATACTATTTATACATATACTTTTAAGTGTTTCTAGAGAGTACATATAATGACACTTTTTTGTGTGTTAAAAAATGTGTAACAAAAGTGTAGTAATAGAAAAGTGTTGTTTACGAAGTGTGGTGATAGGGCAAATATCAATACATCGATTTATTAAGTGTCTTCATAGGTCATATATTAACACCCTTAAAAATATAATGTATCAATACAATACCTATTATTACATCGACTTTAAAATGACATTAAAATATGTGTGGTAATAAGCATTTTTTCTTGTAGTGAATATTGATCGTATTGAGAAAAGAAGCATTAAAAAGAAGGAAATATGCACCGAAACAAAGGAAATAATGATCATAAGGAGAAAACGATCATCAAAAAGAAGAAAATCTGCATCGAAACGAATGAAATGTTGATCATAACAAGAAAAGGAGCATCAAAATGAAGGAAATATGCATCGAAACGAAGAAAATATTGATCGTAACGAGAAAATGAGCATTAAAATAAAGGAAATATCCATCGAAACGAAGGAAATATTGATCGTAATGAGAAAATGAGCATCAAAATGAAGGAAATATGCGTCAGAACAAAGGAAATGTTGATCGTAACGAGAAAAGGAGCATCAAAATGAAGGAAATTTGCATCGAAACGAATGAAATATTGATCGTAACAAGAAAAGGACCATCAAAATGAAGGAAATATGCATTGAAACGAAGGAAATATTGATCATAAGGAGAAAATGAGCATTAAAATGAAGGAAATATTCATCGAAACGAAGGAAATGTTAATCGTAATGAGAAAAGGAGCATCAAAATGAAAGAAATGTGCATCAAAATAAAGGAAATATTGATCATAACGAGAAAACGAACATCGAAAAGAAGGAAATCTGCATCGAAACGAATGAAATGTTGATCGTAACAAGAAAAAGGAGCATCAAAATGAAGTAAATATGCATCGAAACAAAGTAAATACTGATCGTAACGAGAAAAAGTGCATCAAAGTGAAAGAAATATACATCAAAACGAAGAAAATGTTGATCGTAACGAGAAAATGAGCATTAAAATGAAGGAAATATTCATCGAAATAAAGGAAATATTGATCGTACTGCGAAAAGGAGCATCAAAATGATGGAAATCTGCATCGAAACGAATGAACTGTTGATCGTAACGAGAAAAGAAGCATCAAAATGAAGGAAATATGCATCGAAACGAAGGAAATAGTGATTGTAACGAGAAAATAAGCATCAAAACGAAGGAAATATGCATCGAAACGAAGTAAATGTTGATTGTAATGAGAAAATGAGCATTAAAATAAAGGAATGATGCATCGAAATGAAAGTAATGTTGATCATAAAGAGAAAATAAGAATCAAAACGAAGGAAATATGCATCGAAACGAAGGAAATATTAATCGTAACGAGAAAAGGAGTATCAAAATGAATGAAATTTTGATCGTAACAAGAGAAGGAGCATCAACATGAAGGAAATATGCATCGAAACGAAGGAAATGTTGATCGTAACGAGAAAATGAGCATCAAAATGAAGGAAATATTCATCGAAATGAAGGAAATATTGATCGTAACGAGAAAATGAGCATCAAAATGAAGGAAATATGCATCGAAACTAAAGGAAATGTTTATCATAACGAGAAAACGAGCATAAAAAAGAAAGTAATATGCATCGAAACAAAGGAAACATTGATCATAACGAGAAAACGAGCATAAAAGGAGGAAATCTGCATCGAAACAAATGAAATGTTGATCGTACAATAAAAGGAGCATCAAAATGATGGAAATATGCATCGAAACAAAGCAAATGTTGATCGTAACGAGAAAATGAGTATTAAAATTAAGGAAATATTCATCGAAATAAAGGAAATATTGATCGTACTGCGAAAAGGAGCATCAAAATGATGGAAATCTGCATCGAAACGAATGAATTGTTGATCGTAACGAGAAAAGAAGCATCAAAATGAAGGAAATATGCATCGAAACGAAGGAAATAGTGATCGTAACGAGAAAATAAGCATCAAAACGAAGGAAATATGCATCGAAACGAAGTAAATGTTGATTGTAACAAGAAAATGAGCATTAAAATAAAGGAATGATGCATCGAAATGAAAGTAATGTTGATCATAAAGAGAAAATGAGAATCAAAACGAAGGAAATATGCATCGAAACGAAGGAAATATTAATCGTAACGAGAAAAGGAGTATCAAAATGAATGAAATTTTGATCGTAACAAGAGAAGGAGCATCAACATGAAGGAAATATGCATTGAAACGAAGGAAATGTTGATCGTAACGAGAAAATGAGCATCAAAATGAAGGAAATATTCATCGAAATGAAGGAAATATTGATCGTAACGAGAAAATAAGCATCAAAATGAAGGAAATATGCATCGAAACTAAAGGAAATGTTTATCATAACGAGAAAACGAGCATCAAAAAGAAGGAAATATGCATCGAAACAAAGGAAACATTGATCATAACGAGAAAACGAGCATAAAAGGAGGAAATCTGCATCGAAACAAATGAAATGTTGATCGTACAATAAAAGGAGCATCAAAATGATGGAAATATGCATCGAAACAAAGCAAATGTTGATCGTAACAAGAAAATGAGTATTAAAATTAAGGAAATATTCATCGAAACGAAGGAAATATTGATCGTAATGAGAAAATGAGCATCAAAATGAGGGAAATATGCATTGAAACAAAGGAAATATTGATCATAACGAGAAAACGAGCATCAAAATTAAGGAAATATGCATCGAAACGAATGAAATATTAATCGTACAAGAAAAGGAGCATCAAAATAAAGGAAATATGCATCGAAACAAAGGAAATATTGATCGTAACGAGAAAATGAGCTATAAAATAAAGGAAATATTCATCGAAACGAAGTAAATATTGATCGTATTGAGAAAAGAATCATTAAAAAGAAGGAAAAATGCGCCGAAACAAAGGAAATAATGATCATAAGGAGAAAATGATCATCAAAAAGAAGAAAATCTGCATCGAAACGAATGAAATGTTGATCATAACAAGAAAAGGAGCATCAAAATGAAGGAAATATGCATCGAAACGAAGGAAATATTGATCATAACGAGAAAATGAGCATTAAAATAAAGGAAATATCCATCGAAACGAAGGAAATATTGATCGTAATGAGAGCATCAAAATGAAGGAAATATGCGTCAGAACAAAGGAAATGTTGATCGTAACGAGAAAAGGAGCATCAAAATGAAGGAAATTTGCATCGAAACGAATGAAATATTGATCGTAACAAGAAAAGGACCATCAAAATGAAGGAAATATGCATTGAAACGAAGGAAATATTGATCGTAAGGAGAAAATGAGAATTAAAATGAAGGAAATATTCATCGAAACGAAGGAAATGTTGATCGTAATGAGAAAAGGAGCATCAAAATGAAGGAAATGTGCATTAAAATAAAGGAAATATTGATCATAACGAGAAAACGAACATCGAAAAGAAGGAAATCTACATCGAAACGAATGAAATGTTGATCGTAACAAGAAAAAGGAGCATCAAAATGAAGTAAATATGCATCGAAACAAAGTAAATACTGATCGTAACGAGAAAAAGTGCATCAAAGTGAAAGAAATATACATCAAAACGAAGAAAATGTTGATCGTAACGAGAAAATGAGTATTAAAATGAAGGAAATATTCATCGAAATGAGGGAAATATTGATCGTACTGTGAAAAGGAGCATCAAAATGATGGAAATCTGCATCGAAACGAATGAACTGTTGATCGTAACGAGAAAAGGAGCATCAAAATGAAGGAAATATGCGTAAAAACAAAGGTAATATTGATCATAACGAGAAAATGAGCATTAAAATGAAGGAAATATTCATCAAAACGAAGTAAATATTGATCGTAAAGAGAAAAGGAGCATCAAAATGAAGGAAAAATGCATCGAAACAAAGGAAATATTGATCATAACGAGAAAACGAGCATAAAAAGAAGGAAATCTGCATCGAAACGAATATAATGTTGATCGTAAAAAGAAAAGGAGCATCAAAATGAGTAAACACGCATCGAAAAGAAGGAAATGCTTATCGTAACGAGAAAAAATACATCAAAATGAAGGAAATATGCATCGAAATGAAAGAAATCTTGAACGTAACGAGAAAATGAGCATCAAAATCAAAATGATGGACATATGCATCAAAACTAATGAAATGTTGATCGTAACGAGAAAAGAAGCATCAAAATGAAGGAAATATGCATCGAAACGAAGGTAATATTGATCATAATGAGTAAATGAGAATCAAAACGAAGGAAATATGCATCGAAACAAAGGAAATATTGATCATAAAGAGAAAATGAGCATAAAAAAGAAGAAAATCTGCATCAAAATGAATGAAATATTGATCGTAACAAGAAAAGGAGCATCAAAATGAAGGAAATATGCATCAAGACGAAGGAAATGTTGTTCGTAACGAGAAAATAAGCATTAAAATGAAGGAAATATGCATAGAAACGAAGGAAATGTTGATCGTAATGAGAAAAGAAGCATCAAAATGAAGGAAATATGCATCGAAACGAAGGAAATATTGATCATAAGAAGAAAAGAAGCATCAAAATGAAGGAAATATGCATCGAAACAAAGGAAATATTGATCGTAACGAGAAAGTGAGCATCAAAATGAAGGAAATATGCATCGAAACGAAGGAAATATTGATCGTAATGAGAAAATGAGCATCAAAATGAAGGAAATATGCGTCAGAACAAAGGAAATGTTGATCGTAACGAGAAAAGGAGCATCAAAATGAAGGAAATTTGCATCGAAACGAATGAAATATTGATCGTAACAAGAAAAGGACCATCAAAATGAAGGAAATATGCATAGAAACGAAGGAAATATTGATCGTAAGGAGAAAATGAGCATTAAAATGAAGGAAATATTCATCGAAACGAAGGAAATGTTGATCGTAATGAGAAAAGGAGCATCAAAATGAAGGAAATGTGCATCAAAATAAAGGAAATATTGATCATAACGAGAAAATGAACATCGAAAAGAAGGAAATCTGCATCGAAACGAATGAAATGTTGATCGTAACAAGAAAAAAGAGCATCAAAATGAAGTAAATATGCATCGAAACAAAGTAAATACTGATCGTAACGAGAAAAAGTGAATCAAAGTGAAAGAAATATACATCAAAACGAAGAAAATATTGATCGTAACGAGAAAATGAGCATTAAAATGAAGGAAATATTCATCGAAATAAAGGCAATATTGATCGTACTGCGAAAAGGAGCATCAAAATGATGGAAATCTGCATCGAAACGAATGAACTGTTGATCGTAACGAGAAAAGAAGCATTAAAATGAAGGAAATATGCATCGAAACGAAGGAAATAGTGATCGTAACGAGAAAATAAGCATCAAAACGAAGGAAATATGCATCGAAACGAAGTAAATGTTGATTGTAATGAGAAAATGAGCATTAAAATAAAGGAATGATGCATCGAAATGAAAGTAATGTTGATCATAAAGAGAAAATGAGAATCAAAACGAAGGAAATATGCATCGAAACGAAGGAAATATTAATCGTAACGAGAAAAGGAGTATCAAAATGAATGAAATTTTGATCGTAACAAGAAAAGGAGCATCAACATGAAGGAAATATGCATTGAAACGAAGGAAATGTTGATCGTAACGAGAAAATGAGCATCAAAATGAAGGAAATATTCATCGAAATGAAGGAAATATTGATCGTAACGAGAAAATGAGCATCAAAATGAAGGAAATATGCATCGAAACTAAAGGAAATGTTTATCATAACGAGAAAACGAGCATCAAAAAGAAGGAAATATGCATCAAAACAAAGGAAACATTGATCATAACGAGAAAACGAGCATAAAAGGAGGAAATCTGCATCGAAACAAATGAAATGTTGATCGTACAATAAAAGGAGCATCAAAATGATGGAAATATGCATCGAAACAAAGCAAATGTTGATCGTAACGAGAAAATGAGTATTAAAATTAAGGAAATATTCATCGAAATAAAGGAAATATTGATCGTACTGCGAAAAGGAGCATCAAAATGATGGAAATCTGCATCGAAACGAATGAATTGTTGATCGTAACGAGAAAAGAAGCATCAAAATGAAGGAAATATGCATCGAAACGAAGGAAATAGTGATCGTAACGAGAAAATAAGCATCAAAACGAAGGAAATATGCATCGAAACGAAGTAAATGTTGATTGTAACGAGAAAATGAGCATTAAAATAAAGGAATGATGCATCGAAATGAAAGTAATGTTGATCATAAAGAGAAAATGAGAATCAAAACGAAGGAAATATGCATCGAAACGAAGGAAATATTAATCGTAACGAGAAAAGGAGTATCAAAATGAATGAAATTTTGATCGTAACAAGAAAAGGAGCATCAACATGAAGGAAATATGCATTGAAACGAAGGAAATGTTGATCGTAACGAGAAAATGAGCATCAAAATGAAGGAAATATTCATCGAAATGAAGGAAATATTGATCGTAACGAGAAAATAAGCATCAAAATGAAGGAAATATGCATCGAAACTAAAGGAAATGTTTATCATAACGAGAAAACGAGCATCAAAAAGAAGGAAATATGCATCGAAACAAAAGAAACATTGATCATAACGAGAAAACGAGCATAAAAGGAGGAAATCTGTATCGAAACAAATGAAATGTTGATCGTACAATAAAAGGAGCATCAAAATGATGGAAATATGCATCGAAACAAAGCAAATGTTGATCGTAACAAGAAAATGAGTATTAAAATTAAGGAAATATTCATCGAAACGAAGGAAATATTGATCGTAATGAGAAAATGAGCATCAAAATGAGGAAAATATGCATTGAAACAAAGGAAATATTGATCATAACGAGAAAACGAGCATCAAAATTAAGGAAATATGCATCGAAACGAATGAAATATTAATCGTACAAGAAAAGGAGCATCAAAATAAAGGAAATATGCATCGAAACAAAGGAAATATTGATCGTAACGAGAAAATGAGCTATAAAATAAAGGAAATATTCATCGAAACGAAGTAAATATTGATCGTATTGAGAAAAGAATCATTAAAAAGAAGGAAAAATGCGCCGAAACAAAGGAAATAATGATCATAAGGAGAAAATGATCATCAAAAAGAAGAAAATCTGCATCGAAACGAATGAAATGTTGATCATAACAAGAAAAGGAGCATCAAAATGAAGGAAATATGCATCGAAACGAAGGAAATATTGATCATAACGAGAAAATGAGCATTAAAATAAAGGAAATATCCATCGAAACGAAGGAAATATTGATCGTAATGAGAGCATCAAAATGAAGGAAATATGCGTCAGAACAAAGGAAATGTTGATCGTAACGAGAAAAGGAGCATCAAAATGAAGGAAATTTGCATCGAAACGAATGAAATATTGATCGTAACAAGAAAAGGACCATCAAAATGAAGGAAATATGCATTGAAACGAAGGAAATATTGATCGTAAGGAGAAAATGAGCATTAAAATGAAGGAAATATTCATCGAAACGAAGGAAATGTTGATCGTAATGAGAAAAGGAGCATCAAAATGAAGGAAATGTGCATCAAAATAAAGGAATATTGATCATAACGAGAAAACGAACATCGAAAAGAAGGAAATCTGCATCGAAACGAATGAAATGTTGATCGTAACAAGAAAAAGGAGCATCAAAATGAAGTAAATATGCATCGAAACAAAGTAAATACTGATCGTAACGAGAAAAAATGCATCAAAGTGAAAGAAATATACATCAAAACGAAGAAAATGTTGATCGTAACAAGAAAATGAGTATTAAAATGAAGGAAATATTCATCGAAATGAAGGAAATATTGATCGTACTATGAAAAGGAGCATCAAAATGATGGAAATCTGCATCGAAACGAATGAACTGTTGATCGTAACGAGAAAAGGAGCATCAAAATGAAGGAAATATGCATAAAAACAAAGGTAATATTGATCATAACGAGAAAATGAGCATTAAAATGAAGGAAATATTCATCAAAACGAAGTAAATATTGATCGTAAAGAGAAAAGGAGCATCAAAATGAAGGAAAAATGCATCGAAACAAAGGAAATATTGATCATAACGAGAAAACAAGCATAAAAAAGAAGGAAATCTGCATCGAAACGAATATAATGTTGATCGTAAAAAGAAAAGGAGCATCAAAATGAGTAAATATGCATCGAAAAGAAGGAAATGCTTATCGTAACGAGAAAAAATGCATCAAAATGAAGGAAATATGCATCGAAACGAAAGAAATCTTGAACGTAACGAGAAAATGAGCATCAAAATCAAAATGATGGACATATGCATCAAAACTAATGAAATGTTGATCGTAACGAGAAAAGGAGCATCAAAATGAAGGAAATATGCATCGAAACGAAGGTAATATTGATCATAATGAGAAAATGAGAATCAAAACGAAGGAAATATGCATCGAAACAAAGGAAATATTGATCATAAAGAGAAAATGAGCATAAAAAAGAAGAAAATCTGCATCAAAACGAATGAAATATTGATCGTAACAAGAAAAGCAGCATCAAAATGAAGGAAATATGCATCAAAACGAAGGAAATGTTGTTCGTAACGAGAAAATAAGCATTAAAAAGAAGGAAATATGCATAGAAACGAAGGAAATGTTGATCGTAATGAGAAAAGAAGCATCAAAATGAAGGAAATATGCATCGAAACGAAGGTAATATTGATCATAAGAAGAAAAGAAGCATCAAAATGAAGGAAATATGCATCGAAACGAAGGAAATATTGATCGTAACGAGAAAATGAGCATTAAAATAAAGGAAATATCCATCGAAACGAAGGAAATATTGATCGTAATGAGAAAATGAGCATCAAAATGAAGGAAATATGCGTCAGAACAAAGGAAATGTTGATCGTAACGAGAAAAGGAGCATCAAAATGAAGGAAATTTGCATCGAAACGAATGAAATATTGATCGTAACAAGAAAAGGACCATCAAAATGAAGGAAATATGCATAGAAACGAAGGAAATATTGATCGTAAGGAGAAAATGAGCATTAAAATGAAGGAAATATTCATCGAAACGAAGGAAATGTTGATCGTAATGAGAAAAGGAGCATCAAAATGAAGGAAATGTGCATCAAAATAAAGGAAATATTGATCATAACGAGAAAATGAACATCGAAAAGAAGGAAATCTGCATCGAAACGAATGAAATGTTGATCGTAACAAGAAAAAAGAGCATCAAAATGAAGTAAATATGCATCGAAACAAAGTAAATACTGATCGTAACGAGAAAAAGTGAATCAAAGTGAAAGAAATATACATCAAAACGAAGAAAATATTGATCGTAACGAGAAAATGAGCATTAAAATGAAGGAAATATTCATCGAAATAAAGGCAATATTGATCGTACTGCGAAAAGGAGCATCAAAATGATGGAAATCTGCATCGAAACGAATGAACTGTTGATCGTAACGAGAAAAGAAGCATCAAAATGAAGGAAATATGCATCGAAACGAAGGAAATAGTGATCGTAACGAGAAAATAAGCATCAAAACGAAGGAAATATGCATCGAAACGAAGTAAATGTTGATTGTAACGAGAAAATGAGCATTAAAATAAAGGAATGATGCATCGAAATGAAAGTAATGTTGATCATAAAGAGAAAATGAGAATCAAAACGAAGGAAATATGCATCGAAACGAAGGAAATATTAATCGTAACGAGAAAAGGAGTATCAAAATGAATGAAATTTTGATCGTAACAAGAAAAGGAGCATCAACATGAAGGAAATATGCATTGAAACGAAGGAAATGTTGATCGTAACGAGAAAATGAGCATCAAAATGAAGGAAATATTCATCGAAATGAAGGAAATATTGATCGTAACGAGAAAATGAGCATCAAAATGAAGGAAATATGCATCGAAACTAAAGGAAATGTTTATCATAACGAGAAAACGAGCATCAAAAAGAAGGAAATATGCATCAAAACAAAGGAAACATTGATCATAACGAGAAAACGAGCATAAAAGGAGGAAATCTGCATCGAAACAAATGAAATGTTGATCGTACAATAAAAGGAGCATCAAAATGATGGAAATATGCATCGAAACAAAGCAAATGTTGATCGTAACGAGAAAATGAGTATTAAAATTAAGGAAATATTCATCGAAATAAAGGAAATATTGATCGTACTGCGAAAAGGAGCATCAAAATGATGGAAATCTGCATCGAAACGAATGAATTGTTGATCGTAACGAGAAAAGAAGCATCAAAATGAAGGAAATATGCATCGAAACGAAGGAAATAGTGATCGTAACGAGAAAATAAGCATCAAAACGAAGGAAATATGCATCGAAACGAAGTAAATGTTGATTGTAACGAGAAAATGAGCATTAAAATAAAGGAATGATGCATCGAAATGAAAGTAATGTTGATCATAAAGAGAAAATGAGAATCAAAACGAAGGAAATATGCATCGAAACGAAGGAAATATTAATCGTAACGAGAAAAGGAGTATCAAAATGAATGAAATTTTGATCGTAACAAGAAAAGGAGCATCAACATGAAGGAAATATGCATTGAAACGAAGGAAATGTTGATCGTAACGAGAAAATGAGCATCAAAATGAAGGAAATATTCATCGAAATGAAGGAAATGTTAATCGTAACGAGAAAAGGAGCATCAAAATGATGGAAATCTGCATAGAAACGAATGAAATGTTGATCGTAACTAGAAAAGGAGTATGAAAATGAAGGAAATATGCATCGAAACGAAGGAAATATTGATCGTAACGAGAAAGTGAGCATCAAAATGAAGGAAATATGCATCGAAACGAAGGAAATGTTGATCGTACTGAGAAAAGGAGCATCAAAGTGAAGGAAATATGCATCAAAACGAAGGAAATATTGATCGTAACGAGAAAAGGAGCATCAAAATAAAGGAAATATTCATCAAAACGAAGGAAATGCTTATCGTAATGAGAAAAGGAGCATCAAAATGAATGATATATGCATCGAAACAAAGGAAATATTGATCATAACGAGAAAACGATCTTCAAAAAGAAGGAAATCTGCATCGAAACGAATGAAATGTTGATCATAACAAGAAAAGGAGCATCAAAATGAAGGAAATATGTATCGAAACAAAGGAAACGTCGATCGTAACGAGAAAATGAGCTATAAAATAAAGGAAATATTCATCGAAACGAAGTAAATATTGATCGTATTGAGAAAAGAATCATTAAAAAGAAGGAAAAATGCGCCGAAACAAAGGAAATAATGATCATAAGGAGAAAATGATCATCAAAAAGAAGAAAATCTGCATCGAAACGAATGAAATGTTGATCATAACAAGAAAAGGAGCATCAAAATGAAGGAAATATGCATCGAAACGAAGGAAATATTGATCATAACGAGAAAATGAGCATTAAAATAAAGGAAATATCCATCGAAACGAAGGAAATATTGATCGTAATGAGAGCATCAAAATGAAGGAAATATGCGTCAGAACAAAGGAAATGTTGATCGTAACGAGAAAAGGAGCATCAAAATGAAGGAAATTTGCATCGAAACGAATGAAATATTGATCGTAACAAGAAAAGGACCATCAAAATGAAGGAAATATGCATTGAAACGAAGGAAATATTGATCGTAAGGAGAAAATGAGAATTAAAATGAAGGAAATATTCATCGAAACGAAGGAAATGTTGATCGTAATGAGAAAAGGAGCATCAAAATGAAGGAAATGTGCATTAAAATAAAGGAAATATTGATCATAACGAGAAAACGAACATCGAAAAGAAGGAAATCTGCATCGAAACGAATGAAATGTTGATCGTAACAAGAAAAAGGAGCATCAAAATGAAGTAAATATGCATCGAAACAAAGTAAATACTGATCGTAACGAGAAAAAGTGCATCAAAGTGAAAGAAATATACATCAAAACGAAGAAAATGTTGATCGTAACGAGAAAATGAGTATTAAAATGAAGGAAATATTCATCGAAATGAAGGAAATATTGATCGTACTGTGAAAAGGAGCATCAAAATGATGGAAATCTGCATCGAAACGAATGAACTGTTGATCGTAACGAGAAAATGAGCATCAAAATGAAGGAAATATGCGTAAAAACAAAGGTAATATTGATCATAACGAGAAAATGAGCATTAAAATGAAGGAAATATTCATCAAAACGAAGTAAATATTGATCGTAAAGAGAAAAGGAGCATCAAAATGAAGGAAAAATGCATCGAAACAAAGGAAATATTGATCATAACGAGAAAACGAGCATAAAAAAGAAGGAAATCTGCATCGAAACGAATATAATGTTGATCGTAAAAAGAAAAGGAGCATCAAAATGAGTAAATATGCATCGAAAAGAAGGAAATGCTTATCGTAACGAGAAAAAATGCATCAAAATGAAGGAAATATGCATCGAAACGAAAGAAATCTTGAACGTAACGAGAAAATGAGCATCAAAATCAAAATGATGGACATATGCATCAAAACTAATGAAATGTTGATCGTAACGAGAAAAGGAGCATCAAAATGAAGGAAATATGCATCGAAACGAAGGTAATATTGATCATAATGAGAAAATGAGAATCAAAACGAAGGAAATATGCATCGAAACAAAGGAAATATTGATCATAAAGAGAAAATGAGCATAAAAAAGAAGGAAAATCTGCATCATAACGAATGAAATATTGATCGTAACAAGAAAAGGAGCATCAAAATGAAGGAAATATGCATCAAAACAAAGGAAATGTTGTTCGTAACGAGAAAATAAGCATTAAAATGAAGGAAATATGCATAGAAACGAAGGAAATGTTGATCGTAATGAGAAAAGAAGCATCAAAATGAAGGAAATATGCATCGAAACGAAGGAAATATTGATCATAAGAAGAAAAGAAGCATCAAAATGAAGGAAATATGCATCGAAACGAAGGAAATATTGATCGTAACGAGAAAGTGAGCATCAAAATGAAGGAAATATGCATCGAAACGAAGGAAATATTGATCGTAACGAGAAAATGAGCATCAAAATAAGGAAATATGCATCGAAACGAAGGAAATATTGATCGTAATGAGAAAAGGAGCATCAAAATGAAGGAAATATGCATCGAAACGAAAGGAAACATTGATGGTAACTAGAAAACAAGCATCAAAATGAAGGAAATATGCATAGAAACGAAGGAAATATTGATCGTAAGGAGAAAATGAGCATTAAAATGAAGGAAATATTCATCGAAACGAAGGAAATGTTGATCGTAATGAGAAAAGGAGCATCAAAATGAAGGAAATGTGCATCAAAATAAAGGAAATATTGATCATAACGAGAAAATGAACATCGAAAAGAAGGAAATCTGCATCGAAACGAATGAAATGTTGATCGTAACAAGAAAAAAGAGCATCAAAATGAAGTAAATATGCATCGAAACAAAGTAAATACTGATCGTAACGAGAAAAAGTGAATCAAAGTGAAAGAAATATACATCAAAACGAAGAAAATATTGATCGTAACGAGAAAATGAGCATTAAAATGAAGGAAATATTCATCGAAATAAAGGCAATATTGATCGTACTGCGAAAAGGAGCATCAAAATGATGGAAATCTGCATCGAAACGAATGAACTGTTGATCGTAACGAGAAAAGAAGCATCAAAATGAAGGAAATATGCATCGAAACGAAGGAAATAGTGATCGTAACGAGAAAATAAGCATCAAAACGAAGGAAATATGCATCGAAACGAAGTAAATGTTGATTGTAACGAGAAAATGAGCATTAAAATAAAGGAATGATGCATCGAAATGAAAGTAATGTTGATCATAAAGAGAAAATGAGAATCAAAACGAAGGAAATATGCATCGAAACGAAGGAAATATTAATCGTAACGAGAAAAGGAGTATCAAAATGAATGAAATTTTGATCGTAACAAGAAAAGGAGCATCAACATGAAGGAAATATGCATTGAAACGAAGGAAATGTTGATCGTAACGAGAAAATGAGCATCAAAATGAAGGAAATATTCATCGAAATGAAGGAAATATTGATCGTAACGAGAAAATGAGCATCAAAATGAAGGAAATATGCATCGAAACTAAAGGAAATGTTTATCATAACGAGAAAACGAGCATCAAAAAGAAGGAAATATGCATCAAAACAAAGGAAACATTGATCATAACGAGAAAACGAGCATAAAAGGAGGAAATCTGCATCGAAACAAATGAAATGTTGATCGTACAATAAAAGGAGCATCAAAATGATGGAAATATGCATCGAAACAAAGCAAATGTTGATCGTAACGAGAAAATGAGTATTAAAATTAAGGAAATATTCATCGAAATAAAGGAAATATTGATCGTACTGCGAAAAGGAGCATCAAAATGATGGAAATCTGCATCGAAACGAATGAATTGTTGATCGTAACGAGAAAAGAAGCATCAAAATGAAGGAAATATGCATCGAAACGAAGGAAATAGTGATCGTAACGAGAAAATAAGCATCAAAACGAAGGAAATATGCATCGAAACGAAGTAAATGTTGATTGTAACGAGAAAATGAGCATTAAAATAAAGGAATGATGCATCGAAATGAAAGTAATGTTGATCATAAAGAGAAAATGAGAATCAAAACGAAGGAAATATGCATCGAAACGAAGGAAATATTAATCGTAACGAGAAAAGGAGTATCAAAATGAATGAAATTTTGATCGTAACAAGAAAAGGAGCATCAACATGAAGGAAATATGCATCGAAACAAAGGAAATATTGATCGTAACGAGAAAATGAGCTATAAAATAAAGGAAATATTCATCGAAACGAAGTAAATATTGATCGTATTGAGAAAAGAATCATTAAAAAGAAGGAAAAATGCGCCGAAACAAAGGAAATAATGATCATAAGGAGAAAATGATCATCAAAAAGAAGAAAATCTGCATCGAAACGAATGAAATGTTGATCATAACAAGAAAAGGAGCATCAAAATGAAGGAAATATGCATCGAAACGAAGGAAATATTGATCATAACGAGAAAATGAGCATTAAAATAAAGGAAATATCCATCGAAACGAAGGAAATATTGATCGTAATGAGAGCATCAAAATGAAGGAAATATGCGTCAGAACAAAGGAAATGTTGATCGTAACGAGAAAAGGAGCATCAAAATGAAGGAAATTTGCATCGAAACGAATGAAATATTGATCGTAACAAGAAAAGGACCATCAAAATGAAGGAAATATGCATTGAAACGAAGGAAATATTGATCGTAAGGAGAAAATGAGAATTAAAATGAAGGAAATATTCATCGAAACGAAGGAAATGTTGATCGTAATGAGAAAAGGAGCATCAAAATGAAGGAAATGTGCATTAAAATAAAGGAAATATTGATCATAACGAGAAAACGAACATCGAAAAGAAGGAAATCTGCATCGAAACGAATGAAATGTTGATCGTAACAAGAAAAAGGAGCATCAAAATGAAGTAAATATGCATCGAAACAAAGTAAATACTGATCGTAACGAGAAAAAGTGCATCAAAGTGAAAGAAATATACATCAAAACGAAGAAAATGTTGATCGTAACGAGAAAATGAGTATTAAAATGAAGGAAATATTCATCGAAATGAAGGAAATATTGATCGTACTGTGAAAAGGAGCATCAAAATGATGGAAATCTGCATCGAAACGAATGAACTGTTGATCGTAACGAGAAAATGAGCATCAAAATGAAGGAAATATGCGTAAAAACAAAGGTAATATTGATCATAACGAGAAAATGAGCATTAAAATGAAGGAAATATTCATCAAAACGAAGTAAATATTGATCGTAAAGAGAAAAGGAGCATCAAAATGAAGGAAAAATGCATCGAAACAAAGGAAATATTGATCATAACGAGAAAACGAGCATAAAAAAGAAGGAAATCTGCATCGAAACGAATATAATGTTGATCGTAAAAAGAAAAGGAGCATCAAAATGAGTAAATATGCATCGAAAAGAAGGAAATGCTTATCGTAACGAGAAAAAATGCATCAAAATGAAGGAAATATGCATCGAAACGAAAGAAATCTTGAACGTAACGAGAAAATGAGCATCAAAATCAAAATGATGGACATATGCATCAAAACTAATGAAATGTTGATCGTAACGAGAAAAGGAGCATCAAAATGAAGGAAATATGCATCGAAACGAAGGTAATATTGATCATAATGAGAAAATGAGAATCAAAACGAAGGAAATATGCATCGAAACAAAGGAAATATTGATCATAAAGAGAAAATGAGCATAAAAAAGAAGGAAATCTGCATCAAAACGAATGAAATGTTGATCATAACAAGAAAAGGAGCATCAAAATGAAGGAAATATGCATCAAGACGAAGGAAATGTTGTTCGTAACGAGAAAATAAGCATTAAAATGAAGGAAATATGCATAGAAACGAAGGAAATGTTGATCGTAATGAGAAAAGAAGCATCAAAATGAAGGAAATATGCATCGAAACGAAGGAAATATTGATCATAAGAAGAAAAGAAGCATCAAAATGAAGGAAATATGCATCGAAACAAAGGAAATATTGATCGTAACGAGAAAGTGAGCATCAAAATGAAGGAAATATGCATCGAAACGAAGGAAATATTGATCGTAACGAGAAAATGAGCATTAAAATAAAGGAAATATGCGTCAGAACAAAGGAAATGTTGATCGTAACGAGAAAAGGAGCATCAAAATGAAGGAAATTTGCATCGAAACGAATGAAATATTGATCGTAACAAGAAAAGGACCATCAAAATGAAGGAAATATGCATAGAAACGAAGGAAATATTGATAATAAGGAGAAAATGAGCATTAAAATGAAGGAAATATTCATCGAAACGAAGGAAATGTTGATCGTAATGAGAAAAGGAGCATCAAAATGAAGGAAATGTGCATCAAAATAAAGGAAATATTGATCATAACGAGAAAATGAACATCGAAAAGAAGGAAATCTGCATCGAAACGAATGAAATGTTGATCGTAACAAGAAAAAAGAGCATCAAAATGAAGTAAATATGCATCGAAACAAAGTAAATACTGATCGTAACGAGAAAAAGTGAATCAAAGTGAAAGAAATATACATCAAAACGAAGAAAATATTGATCGTAACGAGAAAATGAGCATTAAAATGAAGGAAATATTCATCGAAATAAAGGCAATATTGATCGTACTGCGAAAAGGAGCATCAAAATGATGGAAATCTGCATCGAAACGAATGAACTGTTGATCGTAACGAGAAAAGAAGCATCAAAATGAAGGAAATATGCATCGAAACGAAGGAAATAGTGATCGTAACGAGAAAATAAGCATCAAAACGAAGGAAATATGCATCGAAACGAAGTAAATGTTGATTGTAACGAGAAAATGAGCATTAAAATAAAGGAATGATGCATCGAAATGAAAGTAATGTTGATCATAAAGAGAAAATGAGAATCAAAACGAAGGAAATATGCATCGAAACGAAGGAAATATTAATCGTAACGAGAAAAGGAGTATCAAAATGAATGAAATTTTGATCGTAACAAGAAAAGGAGCATCAACATGAAGGAAATATGCATTGAAACGAAGGAAATGTTGATCGTAACGAGAAAATGAGCATCAAAATGAAGGAAATATTCATCGAAATGAAGGAAATGTTAATCGTAACGAGAAAAGGAGCATCAAAATGATGGAAATCTGTATAGAAACGAATGAAATGTTGATCGTAACTAGAAAAGGAGTATGAAAATGAAGGAAATATGCATCGAAACGAAGGAAATATTGATCGTAACGAGAAAGTGAGCATCAAAATGAAGGAAATATGCATCGAAACGAAGGAAATGTTGATCGTATTGAGAAAAGGAGCATCAAAGTGAAGGAAATATGCATCAAAACGAAGGAAATTTTGATCGTAACGAGAAAAGGAGCATCAAAATAAAGGAAATATTCATCAAAACGAAGGAAATGCTTATCGTAATGAGAAAAGGAGCATCAAAATGAATGATATATACATCGAAACAAAGGAAATATTGATCATAACGAGAAAACGATCTTCAAAAAGAAGGAAACCTGCATCGAAACGAATGAAATGTTGATCATAACAAGAAAAGGAGAATCAAAATGAAGGAAATATGTATCGAAACAAAGGAAATATTGATCGTAACGAGAAAATGAGCTATAAAATAAAGTAAATATTCATCGAAACGAAGGAAATATTGATCGTATTGAGAAAAGAATCATTAAAAAGAAGGAAATATGCGCCGAAACAAAGGAAATAATGATCATAAGGAGAAAACGATCATCAAAAAGAAGAAAATCTGCGTCGAAACGAATGAAATGTTGATCATAACAAGAAAAGGAGCATCAAAATGAAGGAAATATGCATCAAAACGAAGGAAATATTGATCGTAACGAGAAAATGAGCATTAAAATAAAGGAAATATCCACCGAAACGAAGGAAATATTGATCGTAATGAGAAAATGAGCATCAAAATGAAGGAAATATGCGTCAGAACAAAGGAAATGTTGATCGTAACGAGAAAAGGAGCATCAAAATGAAGGAAATTTGCATCGAAACGAATGAAATATTGATCGTAACAAGAAAAGGACCATCAAAATGAAGGAAATATGCATTGAAACGAAGGAAATATTGATCGTAAGGAGAAAATGAGAATTAAAATGAAGGAAATATTCATCGAAACGAAGGAAATGTTGATCGTAATGAGAAAAGGAGCATCAAAATGAAGGAAATGTGCATTAAAATAAAGGAAATATTGATCATAACGAGAAAACGAACATCGAAAAGAAGGAAATTTGCATCGAAACGAATGAAATGTTGATCGTAACAAGAAAAAGGAGCATCAAAATGAAGTAAATATGCATCGAAACAAAGTAAATACTGATCGTAACGAGAAAAAGTGCATCAAAGTGAAAGAAATATACATCAAAACGAAGAAAATGTTGATCGTAACGAGAAAATGAGTATTAAAATGAAGGAAATATTCATCGAAATGAAGGAAATATTGATCGTACTGTGAAAAGGAGCATCAAAATGATGGAAATCTGCATCGAAACGAATGAACTGTTGATCGTAACGAGAAAAGGAGCATCAAAATGAAGGAAATATGCGTAAAAACAAAGGTAATATTGATCATAACGAGAAAATGAGCATTAAAATGAAGGAAATATTCATCAAAACGAAGTAAATATTGATCGTAAAGAGAAATGGAGCATCAAAATGAAGAAAAAATACATCGAAACAAAGGAAATATTGATCATAACGGGAACACAAGCATAAAAAAGAAGGAAATCTGCATCGAAACAAATATAATGTTGATCGTAAAAAGAAAAGGAGCATCAAAATGAGTAAATATGCATCGAAAAGAAGGAAATGCTTATCGTAACGAGAAAAAATGCATCAAAATGAAGGAAATATGCATCGAAACGAAAGAAATCTTGAACGTAACGAGAAAATGAGCATCAAAATCAAAATGATGGACATATGCATCAAAACTAATGAAATGTTGATCGTAACGAGAAAAGGAGCATCAAAATGAAGGAAATATGCATCGAAACGAAGGTAATACTGATCATAATGAGAATATGAGAATCAAAACGAAGGAAATATGCATCGAAACAAAGGAAATATTGATCATAAAGAGAAAATGAGCATAAAAAAGAAGGAAATCTGCATCATAACGAATGAAATATTGATCGTAACAAGAAAAGGAGCATCAAAATGAAGGAAATATGCATCAAAACAAAGGAAATGTTGTTCGTAACGAGAAAATAAGCATTAAAATGAAGGAAATATGCATAGAAACGAAGGAAATGTTGATCGTAATGAGAAAAGAAGCATCAAAATGAAGGAAATATGCATCGAAACGAAGGAAATATTGATCATAAGAAGAAAAGAAGCATCAAAATGAAGGAAATATGCATCGAAACAAAGGAAATATTGATCGTAACGAGAAAGTGAGCATCAAAATGAAGGAAATATGCATCGAAATGAAGGAAATATTGATCGTAACGAGAAAATGAGCATTAAAATAAAGGAAATATGCATCGAAACGAAGGAAATATTGATCGTAATGAGAAAAGGAGCATCAAAATGAAGGAAATATGCATCGAAACAAAGGAAACATTGATGGTAACTAGAAAACAAGCATAAAAAAGAAGGAAATATGCATCAAAACGAATGAAATGTTGATCGTAACAAGAAAAGGAGCATCAAAATGAAGGAAATATGCATCGAAATGAAGGAAATGCTGATCGTAACTAGAAAAAGTGCATCAAAATGAAGGAAATATGCATCGAAACGAAGGAAACATTGATAATAATGATAAAACGAGCATCAAAAAGAAGGAAATCTGCATCGAAATGAATGAAATGTTGATCGTAACAAGAAAAGGAGCATCAAAATGAAGTAAATATGCATCGAAACGAAGGAAATATTGATCGTAACGAGAAAACGACCATCAAAAAGTAGGAAATCTCATCTAAACGACTGAAATGTTGATCGTAACTAGAAAAGGAGCATCAAAATGAAGTATATATGCATCAAAACGAAGGAAATATTGATCGTAACGATAAAATAAGCATCAAAATGAAGGAAATATGCGTCGGAACAAAGGAAATGTTGATCGTAACGAGAAAAGGAGCATTATAATGATGAAATATGCATCAAAACAAAGGAAACGCTGATAGTAATGAGAAAAGGAGCATCAAAATGAAGGAAATATGCATCGAAATGAAGGAAATATTGAACATAACGAGAAAACGAGCATCAAAAAGAAGAAAATATGCATCGAAACAAATGAAATGTTGATCATAACAAGAAAAGTAGCATCAAAATGAAGGAAATATGCATCGTAACGAAAGAAATATTGATCGTAACGAGAAAAGAAGCATCAAAATGAAGGAAATATGCATTGAAACGAAGGAAATGTTAATCGTAACGAGAAAAGGAGCATCAAAATGATGGAAATCTGCATAGAAACGAATGAAATGTTGATCGTAACTAGAAAAGGAGTATGAAAATGAAGGAAATATGCATCGAAACGAAGGAAATATTGATCGTAACGAGAAAGTGAGCATCAAAATGAAGGAAATATGCATCGAAACGAAGGAAATGTTGATCGTATTGAGAAAAGGAGCATCAAAGTGAAGGAAATATGCATCAAAACGAAGGAAATATTGATCGTAACGAGAAAAGGAGCATCAAAATAAAGGAAATATGCATTGAAACGAAGGTAATATTGATCATAATGAGAAAATGAGAATCAAAACGAAGGAAATATGCATCGAAACAAAGGAAATATTGATCATAAAGAGAAAATGAGCATAAAAAAGAAGGAAATCTGCATCATAACGAATGAAATATTGATCGTAACAAGAAAAGGAGCATCAAAATGAAGGAAATATGCATCAAAACAAAGGAAATGTTGTTCGTAACGAGAAAATAAGCATTAAAATGAAGGAAATATGCATAGAAACGAAGGAAATGTTGATCGTAATGAGAAAAGAAGCATCAAAATGAAGGAAATATGCATCGAAACGAAGGAAATATTGATCATAAGAAGAAAAGAAGCATCAAAATGAAGGAAATATGCATCGAAACAAAGGAAATATTGATCGTAACGAGAAAGTGAGCATCAAAATGAAGGAAATATGCATCGAAATGAAGGAAATATTGATCGTAACGAGAAAATGAGCATTAAAATAAAGGAAATATGCATCGAAACGAAGGAAATATTGATCGTAATGAGAAAAGGAGCATCAAAATGAAGGAAATATGCATCGAAACAAAGGAAACATTGATGGTAACTAGAAAACAAGCATAAAAAAGAAGGAAATATGCATCAAAACGAATGAAATGTTGATCGTAACAAGAAAAGGAGCATCAAAATGAAGGAAATATGCATCGAAATGAAGGAAATGCTGATCGTAACTAGAAAAAGTGCATCAAAATGAAGGAAATATGCATCGAAACGAAGGAAACATTGATAATAATGATAAAACGAGCATCAAAAAGAAGGAAATCTGCTTCGAAATGAATGAAATGTTGATCGTAACAAGAAAAGGAGCATCAAAATGAAGTAAATATGCATCGAAACGAAGGAAATATTGATCGTAACGAGAAAACGACCATCAAAAAGTAGGAAATCTCATCTAAATGACTGAAATGTTGATCGTAACTAGAAAAGGAGCATCAAAATGAAGTATATATGCATCAAAACGAAGGAAATATTGATCGTAACGATAAAATAAGCATCAAAATGAAGGAAATATACGTCGGAACAAAGGAAATGTTGATCGTGTTGAGAAAAGGAGCATTATAATGATGAAATATGCCTCAAAACAAAGGAAACGCTGATTGTAATGAGAAAAGGAGCATCAAAATGAAGGAAATATGCATCGAAATGAAGGAAATATTGAACATAACGAGAAAACGAGCATCAAAAAGAAGAAAATATGCATCGAAACAAATGAAATGTTGATCATAACAAGAAAAGTAGCATCAAAATGAAGGAAATATGCATCGTAACGAAAGAAATATTGATCGTAACGAGAAAAGAAGCATCAAAATGAAGGAAATATGCATTGAAACGAAGGAAATGTTAATCGTAACGAGAAAAGGAGCATCAAAATGATGGAAATCTGCATAGAAACGAATGAAATGTTGATCGTAACTAGAAAAGGAGTATGAAAATGAAGGAAATATGCATCGAAACGAAGGAAATATTGATCGTAACGAGAAAGTGAGCATCAAAATGAAGGAAATATGCATCGAAACGAAGGAAATGTTGATCGTATTGAGAAAAGGAGCATCAAAGTGAAGGAAATATGCATCAAAACGAAGGAAATATTGATCGTAACGAGAAAAGGAGCATCAAAATAAAGGAAATATTCATCAAAACGAAGGAAATGCTTATCGTAATGAGAAAAGGAGCATCAAAATGAATGATATATGCATCGAAACAAAGGAAATATTGATCATAACGAGAAAACGATCTTCAAAAAGAAGGAAATCTGCATCGAAACGAATGAAATGTTGATCATAACAAGAAAAGGAGCATCAAAATGAAGGAAATATGTATCGAAACAAAGGAAACGTCGATCATAACGAGAAAATGAGCATTAAAATGAAGGAAATATTCGTCGACAAAGGAAACGTCGATCATAACGAGAAAATGAGCATTAAAATGAAGGAAATATTCGTCGAAACGAATGAAATGTCGATCGTAATGAGAAAAGGAGCATCAAAATGAAGAAAATATGCATCGAAACAAAGGAAATATTGATCGTAACGAGAAAAGGAGCATCAAAATGAAGGAAATATGCATCAAAACGAAGGAAATATTGATTGTAACGAGAAAATGAGCATTAAAATAAAGGAAATATCCACCGAAACGAAGGAAATATTGATCGTAATGAGAAAATGAGCATCAAAATGAAGGAAATATGCGTCAGAACAAAGGAAATGTTGATCGTAACGAGAAAAGGAGCATCAAAATGAAGGAAATTTGCATCGAAACGAATGAAATATTGATCGTAACAAGAAAAGGATCATCAAAATGAAGGAAACATGCATTGAAACGAAGGAAATATTGATCGTAAGGAGAAAATGAGAATTAAAATGAAGGAAATATTCATCGAAACGAAGGAAATGTTGATCGTAATGAGAAAAGGAGCATCAAAATGAAGGAAATGTGCATTAAAATAAAGGAAATATTGATCATAACGAGAAAACGAACATCGAAAAGAAGGAAATCTACATCGAAACGAATGAAATGTTGATCGTAACAAGAAAAAGGAGCATCAAAATGAAGTAAATATGCATCGAAACAAAGTAAATACTGATCGTAACGAGAAAAAGTGCATCAAAGTGAAAGAAATATACATCAAAACGAAGAAAATGTTGATCGTAACGAGAAAATGAGTATTAAAATGAAGGAAATATTCATCGAAATGAAGGAAATATTGATCGTACTGTGAAAAGGAGCATCAAAATGATGGAAATCTGCATCGAAACGAATGAACTGTTGATTGTAACGAGAAAATGAGCATCAAAATGAAGGAAATATGCGTAAAAACAAAGGTAATATTGATCATAACGAGAAAATGAGCATTAAAATGAAGGAAATATTCATCAAAACGAAGTAAATATTGATCGTAAAGAGAAAAGGAGCATCAAAATGAAGGAAAAATGCATCGAAACAAAGGAAATATTGATCATAACGAGAAAACGAGCATAAAAAAGAAGGAAATCTGCATCGAAACGAATATAATGTTGATCGTAAAAAGAAAAGGAGCATCAAAATGAGTAAATATGCATCGAAAAGAAGGAAATGCTTATCGTAACGAGAAAAAATGCATCAAAATGAAGGAAATATGCATCGAAACGAAAGAAATCTTGAACGTAACGAGAAAATGAGCATCAAAATCAAAATGATGGACATATGCATCAAAACTAATGAAATGTTGATCGTAACGAGAAAAGGAGCATCAAAATGAAGGAAATATGCATCGAAACGAAGGTAATATTGATCATAATGAGAAAATGAGAATCAAAACGAAGGAAATATGCATCGAAACAAAGGAAATATTGATCATAAAGAGAAAATGAGCATAAAAAAGAAGGAAATCTGCATCATAACGAATGAAATATTGATCGTAACAAGAAAAGGAGCATCAAAATGAAGGAAATATGCATCAAAACAAAGGAAATGTTGTTCGTAACGAGAAAATAAGCATTAAAATGAAGGAAATATGCATAGAAACGAAGGAAATGTTGATCGTAATGAGAAAAGAAGCATCAAAATGAAGGAAATATGCATCGAAACGAAGGAAATATTGATCATAAGAAGAAAAGAAGCATCAAAATGAAGGAAATATGCATCGAAACAAAGGAAATATTGATCGTAACGAGAAAGTGAGCATCAAAATGAAGGAAATATGCATCGAAATGAAGGAAATATTGATCGTAACGAGAAAATGAGCATTAAAATAAAGGAAATATGCATCGAAACGAAGGAAATATTGATCGTAATGAGAAAAGGAGCATCAAAATGAAGGAAATATGCATCGAAACAAAGGAAACATTGATGGTAACTAGAAAACAAGCATAAAAAAGAAGGAAATATGCGTCAAAACGAATGAAATGTTGATCGTAACAAGAAAAGGAGCATCAAAATGAAGGAAATATGCATCGAAATGAAGGAAATGCTGATCGTAACTAGAAAAAGTGCATCAAAATGAAGGAAATATGCATCGAAACGAAGGAAACATTGATAATAATGATAAAACGAGCATCAAAAAGAAGGAAATCTGACTCGAAATGAATGAAATGTTGATCGTAACAAGAAAAGGAGCATCAAAATGAAGTAAATATGCATCGAAACGAACGAAATATTGATCGTAACGAGAAAACGACCATCAAAAAGTAGGAAATCTCATCTAAACGACTGAAATGTTGATCGTAACTAGAAAAGGAGCATCAAAATGAAGTATATATGCATCAAAACGAAGGAAATATTGATCGTAACGATAAAATAAGCATCAAAATGAAGGAAATATGCGTCGGAACAAAGGAAATGTTGATCGTAACGAGAAAAGGAGCATTATAATGATGAAATATGCATCAAAACAAAGGAAACGCTGATAGTAATGAGAAAAGGAGCATCAAAATGAAGGAAATATGCATCGAAATGAAGGAAATATTGAACATAACGAGAAAACGAGCATCAAAAAGAAGTAAATATGCATCGAAACAAATGAAATGTTGATCATAACAAGAAAAGTAGCATCAAAATGAAGGAAATATGCATCGTAACGAAAGAAATATTGATCGTAACGAGAAAAGAAGCATCAAAATGAAGGAAATATGCATTGAAACGA
>CM042953.1:5108059-5240559 GCA_023678885.1 Pogostemon cablin
AGCATCAAAATGAAGGAAATATGCATCGAAACGAAGGAATTAGTGATCGTAACGAGAAAATAAGCATCAAAACGAAGGAAATATGCATAGAAATGAAGTAAATGTTGATTGTAACGAGAAAATGAGCTTTAAAATAAAGGAATGATGCATCGAAATGAAAGTAATGTTGATCATAAAGAGAAAATGAGAATCAAAACGAAAGAAATATGCATCGAAACGAAATGAAATATTAATCGTAACGAGAAAAGGAGTATCAAAATGAATGAAATTTTGATCGTAACAAGAAAAGGAGCATCAACATGAAGGAAATATGCATTGAAACGAAGGAAATGTTGATCGTAACGAGAAAATGAGCATCAAAATGAAGGAAATATTCATCGAAATGAAGGAAATATTGATCGTAACGAGAAAATGAGCATCAAAATGAAGGAAATATACATCGAAACTAAAGGAAATGTTTATCATAATGAGAAAACGAGCATCAAAAAGAAGAAAATATGCATCGAAACAAAGGAAACATTGATCATAACGAGAAAACGATCATAAAAGGAGGAAATCTGCATCGAAACAAATGAAATGTTGATCGTACAATAAAAGGAGCATCAAAATGATGGAAATATGCATCGAAACAAAGCAAATGTTGATCGTAACGAGAAAATGAGCATTAAAATTAAGGAAATATTCATTGAAACGAAGGAAATATTGATCGTAATGAGAAAATGAGCATCAAAATGAGGGAAATATGCATAGAAACAAAGGAAATATTGATCATAACGAGAAAACGAGCATCGAAATTAAGGAAATATGCATCGAAATGAATGAAATATTAATCGTACAAGAAAAGGAGCATCAAAATAAAAGAAACATGCATCGAAACAAAGGAAATATTGATCATAACGAGAAAATGAGCTATAAAATAAAGGAAATATTCATCGAAACGAAGGAAATATTGATCGTATTGAGAAAAGAAGCATTAAAAAGAAGGAAATATGCACCGAAACAAAGGAAATAATGATCATAAGGAGAAAACGATCATCAAAAAGAAGAAAATCTGCATCGAAACGAATGAAATGTTGATCATAACAAGAAAAGGAGCATCAAAATGAAGGAAATATGCATCGAAACGAAGGAAATATTGATCGTAACGAGAAAATGAGCATTAAAATAAAGGAAATATCCATCGAAATGAAGAAAATATTGATTGTAATGAGAAAATGAGCATCAAAATGAAGGAAATATGCGTCAGAACAAAGGAAATGTTGATCGTAACTAGAAAAGGAGCATCAAAATGAAGGAAATTTGCATCGAAACGAATGAAATATTGATCGTAACAAGAAAAGGACCATCAAAATGAAGGAAATATGCATTGAAACGAAGGAAATATTGATCGTAAGGAGAAAATGAGCATTAAAATGAAGGAAATATTCATCGAAACGAAGAAAATGTTGATCGTAATGAGAAAAGGAGCATCAAAATGAAGGAAATGTGCATCAAAATAAAGGAAATATTGATCATAACGAGAAAATGAACATCGAAAAGAAGGAAATCTGCATCGAAACAAATGAAATGTTGATCGTAACAAGAAAAAGGAGCATCAAAATGAAGTAAATATGCATCAAAACAAAGTAAATACTGATCGTAACGAGAAAAAGTGCATCAAAGTGAAAGAAATATACATCAAAACGAAGAAAATGTTGATCGTAACGAGAAAATGAGCATTAAAATGAAGGAAATATTCATCGAAATGAAGGAAATATTGATCGTACTGTGAAAAGGAGCATCAAAATGATGGAAATCTGCATCGAAACGAATGAACTGTTGATCGTAACGAGAAAAGGAGCATCAAAATGAAGGAAATATGCGTAAAAACAAAGGTAATATTGATCATGACGAGAAAATGAGCATTAAAATGAAGGAAATATTCATCAAAACGAAGTAAATATTGATCGTAAAGAGAAAAGGAGCATCAAAATGAAGGAAAAATGCATCGAAAGAAATGAAATATTGATCATAACGAGAAAACCAGCATAAAAAAGAAGGAAATCTGCATCGAAACGAATATAATGTTGATCGTAAAAAGAAAAGGAGCATCAAAATGAGTAAATATGCATCGAAAAGAAGGAAATGCTTATCGTAACGAGAAAAAATGCATCAAAATGAAGGAAATATGCATCGAAACGAAAGAAATCTTGAACGTAATGAGAAAATGAGCATCAAAATCAAAATGATGGGCATATGCATCAAAACTAATGAAATGTTGATCGTAACGAGAAAAGGAGCATCAAAATGAAGGAAATATGCATCGAAACGAAGGTAATATTGATCATAATTAGAAAATGAGAATCAAAACGAAGGAAATATGCATCGAAACAAAGGAAATATTGATCATAAAGAGAAAATAAGCATAAAAAAGAAGGAAATCTGCATCAAAACGAATGAAATATTGATCGTAACAAGAAAAGGAGCATCAAAATGAAGGAAATATGCATCAAAACAAAAGAAATGTTGTTCGTAACGAGAAAATAAGCATTAAAATGAAGGAAATATGCATAGAAACGAAGGAAATATTGATCGTAATGAGAAAAGAAGCATCAAAATGAAGGAAATATGCATCGAAACGAAGGAAATATTGATCATAAGAAGAAAAGAAGCATCAAAATGAAGGAAATATGCATCGAAACAAAGGAAATATTGATCGTAACGAGAAAGTGAGCATCAAAATGGAGGAAATATGCATCGAAATGAAGGAAATATTGATCGTAACGAGAAAATGAGCATTAAAATAAAGGAAATATGCATCGAAACGAAGGAAATATTGATCGTAATGAGAAAAGGAGCATCAAAATGAAGGAAATATGCATCGAAACAAAGGAAACATTGATGGTAACGAGAAAACAAGCATCAAAAAGAAGGAAATATGCATCAAAACGAATGAAATGTTGATCGTAACAAGAAAAGGAGCATCAAAATGAAGTAAATATGCATCGAAATGAAGGAAATGCTAACCATAACTAGAAAAAGTGCATCAAAATGAAGGAAATATGTATCGAAACGAAGGTAATATTGATCGTAACGAGAATAAAAGAATCAAAACTAAGGAAATATGCATCGAAACAAAGGAAATATTGATCGTAACGAGAAAACGACCATCAAAAAGTAGGAAATCTCATCAAAACGACTGAAATGTTGATCGTAACAAGAAAAAGAGCATCAAAATGAAGTATATATGCATCAAAACGAAGGAAATATTGATCGTAACAAAATGAAGGAAATATGCGTCGGAACAAAGGAAATGTTGATCGTAATGAGAAAAGGAGCATTATAATGATGAAATATGCATCAAAACAAAGGAAACGCTGATAGTAATGAGAAAAGGAGCGCCAAAATGAAGGAAATATGCATCGAAATGAAGGAAATATTGAACATAACGAGAAAACGAGCATCAAAAAGAAGGATATATGCATCGAAACAAATGAAATGTTGATCATAACAAGAAAAGGAGCATCAAAATGAAGGAAATATGTATCGAAACAAAGGAAACGTCGATCATAACGAGAAAATGAGCATTAAAATGAAGGAAATATTCGTCGAAACGAATGAAATGTCGATCGTAATGAGAAAAGGAGCATCAAAATGAAGAAAATATGCATCGAAACAAAGGAAATATTGATCATAACGAGAAAAGGAGCATCAAAATGAAGGAAATATGAATCAAAACGAATGAAATATTGATTGTAACGAGAAAATAAGCATCAAAATGAAGGAAATATGCATCGAAACAAAGGAAATATTGATCGTAACGAGAAAAGGAGCATCAAAATGAAGGAAATATGCATCGAAACGAAGAAAATGTTGATCGTAACGAGAAAAGGAGCATCAAAATGAAGGAAATATGCATCGAAATGAAGTTAATATTGATAGTAACGAGAAAATGAGAATCAAAATGAAGGAAATATGCATCGAAAAAAAGGAAATATTAATCGTAACGAGAGCATCAAAAAGAAGGAAATCTTCATCGAAACGAATGAAATGTTCATCGTAACAAGAAATTGAGCATCAAAATGAAGGAAATATGCATCGAAACGAAGGAATTAGTGATCGTAACGAGAAAATAAGCATCAAAACGAAGGAAATATGCATCGAAATGAAGTAAATGTTGATTGTAACGAGAAAATGAGCATTAAAATAAAGGAATGATGCATCGAAATGAAAGTAATGTTGATCATAAAGAGAAAATGAGAATCAAAACGAAAGAAATATACATCGAAACGAAGGAAATATTAATCGTAACGAGAAAAAGAGTATAAAAATGAATGAAATTTTGATCGTAACAAGAAAAGGAGCATCAACATGAAGGAAATATGCATTGAAACGAAGGAAATGTTGATCGTAACGAGAAAATGAGCATCAAAATGAAGGAAATATTCATCAAAATGAAGGAAATATTGATCGTAACGAGAAAATGAGCATCAAAATGAAGGAAATATGCATCGAAACTAAAGGAAATGTTTATCATAACGAGAAAACGAGCATCAAAAAGAAGAAAATATGCATCGAAACAAAGGAAACATTGATCATAACGAGAAAATGAGCATAAAAGGAGGAAATCTGCATCGAAACAAATGAAATGTTGATCGTACAATAAAAGGAGCATCAAAATGATGGAAATATGCATCGAAACAAAGCAAATGTTTATCGTAACGAGAAAATGAGTATTAAAATTAAGGAAATATTCATTGAAACGAAGGAAATATTGATCGTAATGAGAAAATGAGCATCAAAATGAGGGAAATATGCATAGAAACAAAGGAAATATTGATCATAACGAGAAAACGAGCATCGAAATTAAGGAAATATGCATCGAAATGAATGAAATATTAATCGTACAAGAAAAGGAGCATCAAAATAAAGGAAATATGCATCGAAACAAAGGAAATATTGATCATAACGAGAAAATGAGCTATAAAATAAAGGAAATATTCATCGAAACGAAGGAAATATTGATCGTATTGAGAAAAGAAGCATTAAAAAGAAGGAAATATGCACCGAAACAAAGGAAATAATGATCATAAGGAGAAAACGATCATCAAAAAGAAGAAAATCTCATCGAAACGAATGAAATGTTGATCATAACAAGAAAAGGAGCATCAAAATGAAGGAAATATGCATCGAAACGAATGAAATATTGATTGTAACGAGAAAATGAGCATTAAAATAAAGGAAATATCCATCGAAATGAAGGAAATATTGATCGTAATGAGAAAATGAGCATCAAAATGAAGGAAATATGCGTCAGAACAAAGGAAATGTTGATCGTAACTAGAAAAGGAGCATCAAAATGAAGGAAATTTGCATCGAAACGAATGAAATATTGATCGTAACAAGAAAAGGACCATCAAATTGAAGGAAATATGCATTGAAACGAAGGAAATATTGATCGTAAGGAGAAAATGAGCATTAAAATGAAGGAAATATTCATCGAAACGAAGGAAATGTTGATCATAATGAGAAAAGGAGCATTAAAATGAAGGAAATGTGCATCAAAATAAAGGAAATATTGATCATAACGAGAAAACGAACTTCGAAAAGAATGAAATCTGCATCGAAACAAATGAAATGTTGATCGTAACAAGAAAAAAGAGCATCAAAATGAAGTAAATATGCATCAAAACAAAGTAAATACTGATCGTAACGAGAAAAAGTGCATCAAAGTGAAAGAAATATACATCAAAACGAAGAAAATGTTGATCGTAACGAGAAAATGAGCATTAAAATGACGAAAATATTCATCGAAATGAACGAAATATTGATCGTACTGCGAAATGGAGCATCAAAATGATGGAAATCTGCATCGAAACGAATGAACTGTTGATCGTAACGAGAAAAGGAGCATCAAAATGAAGGAAATATGCGTAAAAACAAAGGTAATATTGATCATGACGAGAAAATGAGCATTAAAATGAAGGAAATATTCATCAAAACGAAGTTAATATTGATCGTAAAGAGAAAAGGAGCTTCAAAATGAAGGAAAAATGCATCGAAACAAAGAAAATATTGATCATAACGAGAAAACCAGCATAAAAAAGAAGGAAATCTGCATCGAAACGAATATAATGTTGATCGTAAAAAGAAAAGGAGCATCAAAATGAGTAAATATGCATCGAAAAGAAGGAAATGCTTATCGTAACGAGAAAAAATGCATCAAAATGAAGGAAATATGCATCGAAACGAAAGAAATCTTGAACGTAATGAGAAAATGAGCATCAAAATCAAAATGATGGGCATATGCATCAAAACTAATGAAATGTTGATCGTAACGAGAAAAGGAGCATCAAAATAAAGGAAATATGCATCGAAACGAAGGTAATATTGATCATAATGAGAAAATGAGAATCAAAACGAAGGAAATATGCATCAAAACAAAGGAAATATTGATCATAAAGAAAAAATAAGCATAAGAAAGAAAAAAATCTGCATCAAAACGAATGAAATATTGATCATAACAAGAAAAGGAGCATCAAAATGAAGGAAATATGCATCAAAACAAAAGAAATGTTGTTCGTAACGAGAAAATAAGCATTAAAATGAAGGAAATATGCATAGAAACGAAGGAAATGTTGATCGTAATCAGAAAAGAAGCATCAAAATGAAGGAAAAATGCATCGAAACGAAGGAAATATTGATCATAAGAAGAAAAGAAGCATCAAAATGAAGGAAATATGCATCGAAACAAAGGAAATATTGATCGTAACGAGAAAGTGAGCATCAAAATGAAGGAAATATGCATCGAAATGAAGGAAATATTGATCGTAACGAGAAAATGAGCATTAAAATAAAGGAAATATGCATCGAAACGAAGGAAATATTGATCGTAATGAGAAAAGGAGCATCAAAATGAAGGAAATATGCATCGAAACAAAGGAAACATTGATGGTAACGAGAAAACAAGCATCAAAAAGAAGGAAATATGCATCAAAACGAATGAAATGTTGATCGTAACAAGAAAAGGAGCATCAAAATGAAGGAAATATGCATCGAAATGAAGGAAATGCTGATCGTAACTAGAAAAAGTGCGTCAAAATGAAGGAAATATGCATCGAAACGAAGGAAACACTGATAATAATGATAAAACGAGCATCAAAAAGAAGGAAATCTGCATCGAAATGAATGAAATGTTGATCGTAACAAGAAAAGGAGCATCAAAATGAAGTAAATATGCATCGAAACGAAGGAAATGCTAACCATAACTAGAAAAGTGCATCAAAATGAAGGAAATATGTATCGAAACGAAGGTTATATTGATCGTAACGAGAATAAAAGAATCAAAACTAAGGAAATATGCATCGAAACAAAGGAAATACTGATCGTAACGAGAAAACGACCATCAAAAAGTAGGAAACCTCATCAAAACGACTGAAATGTTGATCGTAACAAGAAAAGGAGCATCAAAATGAAGTATATATGCATCAAAACGAAGGAAATATTGATCGTAACGATAAACTAAGCATCAAAATGAAGGAAATATGCGTCGGAACAAAGGAAATGTTGATCGTAACGAGAAAAGGAGCATTATAATGATGAAATATGCATCAAAACAAAGGAAACGCTGATAGTAATGAGAAAAGGAGCATCAAAATGAAGGAAATATGCATCGAAATGAAGGAAATATTGAACATAACGAGAAAACGAGCATCAAAAAGAAGGAAATATGCATCGAATCAAATGAAATGTTGATCATAACAAGAAAAGTAGCATCAAAATGAAGGAAATATGCATCGTAACGAAAGAAATATTGATCGTAACGAGAAAAGAAGCATCAAAATGAAGGAAATATGCATCGAAACGAAGGAAATGTTGATCGTAACGAGAAAAGGAGCATCAAAATGATGGAAATCTGCATAGAAACGAATGAAATGTTGATCGTAACTAGAAAATGAGTATGAAAATGAAGGAAATATGCATTGAAACGAAGGAAATATTGATTGTAACGAGAAAGTGAGCATCAAAATGAAGGAAATATGCATCGAAACGAAGGAAATGTTGATCGTAACGAGAAAAGGAGCATCAAAATAAAGGAAATATTCATCAAAACGAAGGAAATGCTTATTGTAATGAGAAAAGGAACATCAAATGAATGATATATGCATCGAAACAAAGGAAATATTGATCATAACGAGAAAACGATCATCAAAAAGAAGGAAATCTGCATCGAAACGAGTGAAATGTTGATCATAACAAGAAAAGGAGCATCAAAATGAAGGAAATATGTATCGAAACAAAGGAAACGTCGATCATAACGAGAAAATGAGCATTAAAATGAAGGAAATATTCGTCGAAACGAATGAAATGTCGATCGTAATGAGAAAAGGAGCATCAAAATGAAAAAAATATGCATCGAAACAAAGGAAATATTTATCGTAACGAGAAAAAGATCATCAAAATAAAGGAAATATGCATCAAAACGAAGGAAATATTGATTGTAACGAGAAAATAAGCATCAAAATGAAGGAAATATGCATCGAAACAAAGGAAATGTTGATCGTAACGAGAAAAGGAGCATCAAAATGAAGGAAATATGCATCGAAACGAAGAAAATGTTGATCGTAACGAGAAAAGGAGCATCAAAATGAAGGAAATATGCATCGAAATGAAGTTAATATTGATAGTAACGAGAAAATGAGAATCAAAATGAAGGAAATATGCATCGAAAAAAAGGAAGTATTAATCGTAACAAGAGCATCAAAAAGAAGGAAATCTGCATTGAAACTAATGAAATGTTGATCGTAACAAGAAATTGAGCATCAAAATGAAGGAAATATGCATCGAAACAAAGGAAATAGTGATCGTAATGAGAAAATAAGCATCAAAACGAAGGAAATATGCATCGAAACGAAGTAAATGTTGATTGTAACGAGAAAATGAGCATTAAAATAAAGGAATGATGCATCGAAATGAAAGTAATGTTGATCATAAAGAGAAAATGAGAATCAAAACGAAGAAAATATGCATCGAAATGAAGGAAATATTAATCGTAACGAGAAAAGGAGTATCAAAATGAATGAAATTTTGATCATAACAAGAAAAGGAGCATCAACATGAAGGAAATATGCATTGAAACGAAGGAAATGTTGATCGTAACGAGAAAATGAGCATCAAAATGAAGGAAATATTCATCGAAATGAAGGAAATATTGATCGTAACGAGAAAATGAGTATCAAAATGAAGGAAATATGCATCGAAACTAAAGGAAATGTTTATCATAACGAGAAAACGAGCATCAAAAAGAAGGAAATATGCATCGAAACAACGGAAACATTGATCATAACGAGAAAATGAGCATAAAAGGAGGAAATCTGCATCGAAACAAATGAAATGTTGATCGTACAATAAAAGGAGCATCAAAATGATGGAAATATGCATCGAAACAAAGCAAATGTTGATCGTAACGAGAAAATGAGTATTAAAATTAAGGAAATATTCATCGAAACGAAGGAAATATTGATCGTAATGAGAAAATGAGCATCAAAATGAGGGAAATATGCATAGAAACAAAGGAAATATTGATCATAACGAGAAAACGAGCATCAAAATTAAGGAAATATGCATCGAAACGAATGAAATATTAATCGTACAAGAAAAGGAGCATCAAAATAAAGGAAATATGCATCGAAACAAAGGAAATATTGATCGTATTGAGAAAAGAAGCATTAAAAAGAAGGAAATATGCGCCGAAACAAAGGAAATAATGATCATAAGGAGAAAACGATCATCAAAAAGAAGAAAATCTGCATCGAAACGAATGAAATGTTGATCGTAAAAAGAAAAGGAGCATCAAAATAAAGTAAATATGCATCGAAAAAGAGGAAATGCTGATCTAACGAGAAAAAGTGCACCAAAATTAAGGAATATGTTTCAAAACGAAGGAATTGTTGATCGTAACGAGAAAATGGGCATCAAAATCAAAATGATGGAAATATGGATCGAAATGAATGAAATGTTGATCGTAACAAGAAAAGTAGCATCAAAATGAAGGAAATATACATCGTAACGAAAGAAATATTTATCGTAACGAGAAAATGAGCATCAAAATAAAGAATATTCATCGAAACGAAGGTAATATTGATCATAACGACAAATCGATCATCAAAAAGAAGGAAATCTGCATCGAAACGAATGAAATATTGATCGTAACAAGAAAAGGAGCATGAAAATGAAGGAAATATGCATCGAAACGAAGGAAATATTGACCGTAACGAGAAAGTGAGCATCAAAATGAAGGAAATATGCATAGAAAAGAAGGAAATGTTGATCGTAATGAGAAAAGGAGCATCAAAATGAAGGAAATATGCATCGAAACATAGGAAATATTGATCGTAACGAGAAAATGAGAATCAAAATGATGGAAATATATATAGAAACTAAGGAAATATTGATCGTAATGAGAAAATGAGCATAAAAAAGAAGGAAATCAGCATCGAAATAAATGAAATGTTGATTGTAACAAGAAAAAGAGCATTAAAATGAAGGAAATATTCATCGAAACGAAGGAAATGTTGATCGTAATGACAAAAGGAGCATCAAAATGAAGGAAATGTGCATCAAAATAAAGGAAATATTGATCATAACGAGAAAACGAACATCGAAAAGAAGGAAATTTGCATCGAAACAAATGAAATGTTGATCGTAACAAGAAAAAGGAGCATCAAAATAAAGTAAATATGCATCATTTGATCGTAACAAGAAAAAGGAGCATCAAAATAAAGTAAATATGCATCAAAACAAAGTAAATACTGATCGTAACGAGAAAAAGTGCATCAAAGTGAAAGAAATATACATAAAAACGAAGAAAATGTTGATCGTAACGAGAAAATGAGCATTAAAATGAAGGAAATATTCATCGAAATGAAGGAAATATTGATCGTACTGCGAAAAGGAGCATCAAAATGATGGAAATCTACATCGAAACGAATGAACTGTTGATCGTAACGAGAAAAGGAGCATCAAAATGAAGGAAATATGCGTAAAAACAAAGGTAATATTGATCATGACGAGAAAATGAGCATTAAAATGAAGGAAATATTCATCAAAACGAAGTAAATATTGATCGTAAAGAGAAAAGGAGCATCAAAATGAAGGAAAAATGCATCGAAACAAAGGAAATATTGATCATAACGAGAAAACCAGCATAAAAAAGAAGGAAATCTGCATCGAAACGAATATAATATTGATCGTAAAAAGAAAAGGAGCATCAAAATGAGTAAATATGCATCGAAAAGAAGGAAATGCTTATCGTAACGAGAAAAAATGCATCAAAATGAAGGAAATATGCATCGAAACGAAAGAAATCTTGAACGTAATGAGAAAATGAGCATCAAAATCAAAATGATGGACATATGCATCAAAACTAATGAAATGTTGATCGTAACGAGAAAAGGAGCATCAAAATGAAGGAAATATGCATCGAAACGAAGGTAATATTGATCATAATGAGAAAATGAGAATCAAAACGAAGGAAATATGCATCGAAACAAAGGAAATATTGATCATAAAGAGAAAATAAGCATAAAAAAGAAGGAAATCTGCATCAAAACGAATGAAATATTGATCGTAACAAGAAAAGGAGCATCAAAATGAAGGAAATATGCATCAAAACAAAAGAAATGTTGTTCGTAACGAGAAAATAAGCATTAAAATGAAGGAAATATGCATAGAAACGAAGGAAATGTTGATCGTAATGAGAAAAGAAGCATCAAAATGAAGGAAATATGTATCGAAACGAAGGTAATATTGATCGTAACGAGAATAAAAGAATCAAAACTAAGGAAATATGCATCGAAACAAAGGAAATATTGATCGTAACGAGAAAACGACCATCAAAAAGTAGGAAATTTCATCAAAACGACTGAAATGTTGATCGTAACAAGAAAAGGAGCATCAAAATGAAGTATATATGCATCAAAACGAAGGAAATATTGATCGTAACGATAAACTAAGCATCAAAATGAAGGAAATATGCGTCGGAACAAAGGAAATGTTGATCGTATCGAGAAAAGGAGCATTATAATGATGAAATATGCATCAAAACAAAGGAAACGCTGATAGTAATGAGAAAAGGAGCATCAAAATGAAGGAAATATGCATCGAAATGAAGGAAATATTGAACATAACGAGAAAACGAGCATCAAAAAGAAGGAAATATGCATCGAAACAAATGAAATGTTGATCATAACAAGAAAAGTAGCATCAAAATGAAGGAAATATGCATCGTAACGAAAGAAATATTGATCGTAACGAGAAAAGAAGCATCAAAATGAAGGAAATATGCATCGAAACGAAGGAAATGTTGATCATAACGAGAAAAGGAGCATCAAAATGATGAAAATCTGCATAGAAACGAATGAAATGTTGATCGTAACTAGAAAAGGAGTATGAAAATGAAGGAAATATGCATTGAAACGAAGGAAATATTGATCGTAACGAGAAAGTGAGCATCAAAATGAAGGAAATATGCATCGAAACGTAGGAAATGTTGATCGTATTGAGAAAAGGAGCATCAAAGTGAAGGAAATATGCATCAAAACGAAGGAAACGTTGATCGTAACGAGAAAAGGAGCATCAAAATAAAGGAAATATTCATCAAAACGAAGGAAATGCTTATCGTAATGAGAAAATGAGCATCAAAATGAATGATATATGCATCGAAACAAAGGAAATATTGATCATAACGAGAAAACGATCATCAAAAAGATGGAAATCTGCATCGAAACGAATGAAATGTTGATCATAACAAGAAAAGGAGCATCAAAATGAAGGAAATATGTATCGAAACAAAGGAAACGTCGATCATAACGAGAAAATGAGCATTAAAATGAAGGAAATATTCGTCGAAACGAATGAAATGTCGATCGTAATGAGAAAATGAGCATCAACATGAAGAAAATATGCATCGAAACAAAGGAAATATTGATCGTAACGAGAAAAAGAGCATCAAAATAAAGGAAATATGCATCAAAACGAAGGAAATATTGATTGTAACGAGAAAATAAGCATCAAAATGAAGGAAATATGCATCGAAACAAAGGAAATGTTGATCGTAACGAGAAAAGGAGCATCAAAATGAAGGAAATATGCATCGAAACGAAGAAAATGTTGATCGTAACGAGAAAAGGAGCATCAAAATGAAGGAAATATACATCGAAATGAAGTTAATATTGATATTAACGAGAAAATGAGAGTCAAAATGAAGGAAATATGCATCGAAAAAAAGGAAATATTAATCGTAACGAGAGCATCAAAAAGAAGAAAATCTGCATCGAAACTAATGAAATGTTGATCGTAACAAGAATTGAGCATCAAAATGAAGGAAATATGCATCGAAACGAAGGAAATAGTGATCGTAATGAGAAAATAAGCATCAAAATGAAGGAAATATGCATCGAAACGAAGTAAATGTTGATTGTAACGAGAAAATGAGCATTAAAATAAAGGAATGATGCATCGAAATGAAAGTAATGTTGATCATAAAGAGAAAATGAGAATCAAAACGAAGGAAATATGCATCGAAATGAAGGAAATATTAATCGTAACGAAAATGAATGAAATTTTGATCATAACAAGAAAAGGAGCATCAACATGAAGGAAATATGCATTGAAACGAAAGAAATGTTGATCGTAACGAGAAAATGAGCATCAAAATGAAGGAAATATTCATCGAAATGAAGGAAATATTGATCATAACGAGAAAATGAGCATCAAAATGAAGGAAATATGCATCGAAACTAAAGGAAATGTTTATCATAACGAGAAAACGAGCATAAAAAAGAAGGAACTATGCATCGAAACAAAGGAAACATTGATCATAACGAGAAAATGAGCATAAAAGGAGGAAATCTGCATCGAAACAAATGAAATGTTGATCGTACAATAAAAGGAGCATCAAAATGATGGAAATATGCATCGAAACAAAGCAAATGTTGATCGTAACGAGAAAATGAGTATTAAAATTAAGGAAATATTCATCGAAACGAAGGAAATATTGATCGTAATGAGAAAATGAGCATCAAAATGAGGGAAATATGCATAGAAACAAAGGAAATATTGATCATAACGAGAAAACGAGCATCAAAATTAAGGAAATATGCATCGAAACAAAGGAAATATTGATCGTAACGAGAAAATGAGCTATAAAATAAAGGAAATATTCATCGAAACGAAGGAAATATTGATCGTATTGAGAAAAGAAGCATTAAAAAGAAGGAAATATGCGCTGAAACAAAGGAAATAATGATCATAAGGAGAAAACGATCATCAAAAAGAAGAAAATCTGCATCAAAACGAATGAAATGTTGATCGTAAAAAGAAAAGGAGCATCAAAATAAAGTAAATATGCATCGAAAAAGAGGAAATGCTGATCGTAACGAGAAAAAGTGCACCAAAATTAAGGAATATGTTTCAAAACGAAGGAATTGTTGATCGTAACGAGAAAATGGGCATCAAAATCAAAATGATGGAAATATGGATCGAAATGAATGAAATGTTGATCGTAACAAGAAAGTAGCATCAAAATGAAGGAAATATACATCGTAACGAAAGAAATATTTATCGTAACGAGAAAATGAGCATCAAAATAAAGAATATTCATCGAAACGAAGGTAGTATTGATCATAACGACAAATCGATCATCAAAAAGAAGGAAATCTGCATCGAAACGAATGAAATATTGATCGTAACAAGAAAAGGAGCATGAAAATGAAGGAAATATGCATCGAAACGAAGGAAATATTGACTGTAACGAGAAAGTGAGCATCAAAAATAAGGAAATATGCAGAAGGAAATGTTGATCGTAATGAGAAAAGGAGCATCAAAATGAAGGAAATATGCATCGAAACATAGGAAATATTGATCGTAACGAGAAAATGAGAATCAAAACGAAGGAAATATATATAGAAACCAAGGAAATATTGATCGTAATGAGAAAATGAGCATAAAAAGAAGGAAATCAGCATCAAAATAAATGAAATGTTGATTGTAACAAGAAAAAGAGCATCAAAATAAAGGAAATGCGCATGGAAACGGAGGAAATGTTGATCATAACGAGAAAATTAGCATTAAAATGAAGGAAATATTCATCAAAACGAAGGAAATGTTGATCGTAAAGAGAAAAGGAGCATCAAAATGAAGGAAATATTCATCGAAACGAAGGAAATGCTGATCGTAATGAGAAAAGGGGCATCAAAATGAATTTAATATGCATCGAAACAAAGGAAATATTGATCATAACGAGAAAACGATCACCAAAAAGAAGGAAATCTGCATCGAAACGAATGAAATGTTGATCATAACAAGAAAAGGAGCATCAAAATGAAGGAAATATGCAACGAAACGAATAAAATATTGATCGTAACAAGAAAAGGAGCATCAAAATAAAGTAAATATGTATCACAATGAAAGAAATATTGATCCTAACGAGAAAAGGAACATCAAAATGAAGGAAATATTCATCGAAACGAAGGAAATACTGATCGTAATGAGAAAAGGGGCATCAAAATGAATTAAATATGCATCGAAACAAAGGAAATATTGATCATAACGAGAAAATGATCATCACAAAGAAGGAAATCTGCATCGAAACGAATGAAATGTTGGTCATAACAAGTAAAGGAGCATCAAAATGAAGGAAATATGCATCGAAACAAAGGAAATGTAGATCATAATGAGAAAATGAGCATCAAAATTAAGGAAATATGCATCGAAACGAAGAAAATTTTGATCGTAACGAGAAAATGAGCATCAAAATGAAGGAAATATGCATCGAAATGAAGTTAATATTGATAGTAACGAGAAAATGAGAATCGAAATGAAGAAAATATGCATCGAAACAAAGGAAATAATAATCATAACGAGAGCATCAAAAAGAAGGAAATTTGCATCGAAACGAATGAAATGTTCATCATAACAAGAAAAGGAGCATCAAAATAAAGTAAATATGTAACAAAACGAAGGAAATGTTGATCGTAACGAGAAAATGAGCATCAAAATGAAGGAAATATGCATCGAAATGAAGGAAATATTGATCGTAATGAGAAAATAAGCATCAAAATGAAGGAAATATGCATCGAAACGAAGGAAATGTTGATCGTAACGAGAAAATGAGCATTAAAATTAAGTAATGATGCATCGAAACGAAGGTAATGTTGATCATAAAGAGAAAAAAGAATCAAAACGAAGGAAATATGCATCGAAACGAAGGAAATATTAATCGTAATGAGAAAAGAAGTATCAAAATAAATGAAATTTTGATCGTAACAAGAAAAGGAGCATCAACATGAAGGAAATATGCATCGAAACGAAGGAAATGTTGATCGTAACGAGAAAATGAGCATCAAAATGAAGGAAATATTCATCAAAATGAAGGAAATATTGTTGGTAACGAGAAAATGAGCATCAACATGAAGGAAATATGTATCGAAACAAAAGGAAATATTGATCATCACGAAAAAATGAGCATCAAAAAGAAGGAAATATGCATCGAAACAAAGAAAACATTGATCATAACAAGAAAACGAGCATAAAAGGAAGAAATCTGCATCGAAACGAATGAAATGTTGATCGTACAAGAAAAGGAGCATCAAAATGATGGAAATATGCATCGAAACAAAGGAAATGTAGATCGTAACGAGAAAATGAGTATTAAAATTAAGGAAATATTCATCGAAACGAATGAAATATTGATCGTAATGAGAAAATGAGCATCAAAATGAAGGAAATATGCATCGAAACAATGAAAATATTGATCATAACGAGAAAACGAGCATCAAAATGAAGGAAATATGCATCGAAATAAAGGAAACATTGATCATAACGAGAAAATGATCATCAAAAAGAAGGAAATCTGCATCGAAACGAATGAAATGTTGATCCTACAAGAAAAGGAGCATCAAAATGAAGGAAAAATGCATCGAAATGAAGTTAATATTGATAGTAACGAGAAAATGACAATCAAAATGAAGGAAATATGTATCGAAACAAAGGAAATATTAATCGTAACGAGAGCATCAAAAAGAAGGAAATTTGCATCGAAACGAATGAAATGTTCATCGTAACAAGAAAAGGAGCATCAAAATAAAGTAAATATGTAACAAAACGAAGGAAATGTTGATCGTAACGAGAAAATGAGCATCAAAATGAAGGAAATATGCATCGAAATGAAGGAAATATTGATCGTAATGAGAAAATAAGCATCAAAATGAAGGAAATATGCATCGAAACGAAGGAAATGTTGATCGTAACGAGAAAATGAGCATTAAAATTAAGGAATGATGCATCGAAACGAAGGTAATGTTGATCATAAAGAGAAAAAAGAATCAAAACGAAAGAAATATGCATCGAAACGAAGGAAATATTAATCGTAATGAGAAAAGGAGTATCGAAATAAATGAAATTTTGATCGTAACAAGAAAAGGAGCATCAACATGAAGGAAATATGCATCGAAACGAAGTAAATGTTGATCGTAACGAGAAAATAAGCATTAAAATGAAGGAAATATTCATCGAAACGAAGGAAATATTGATCGTAATGAGAAAATGAGCATCAAAATGAGGGAAATACGCATCGAAACAAAGGAAATATTGATCATAACGAGAAAACAAGCATCAAAATTAAGGAAATATGCATCGAAACGAATGAAATATTAATCGTACAAGAAAAGGAGCATCAAAATAAAGGAAATATGCATCGAAACAAAGGAAATATTGATCGTAACTAGAAAATGAGCTATAAAATAAAGGAAATATTCATCGAAATGAAGGAAATATTGATCGTATTGAGAAAAGAAGCATTAAAAAGAAGGAAATATGCGCCGAAACAAAGGAAATAATGATCATAAGGAGAAAACGATCATCAAAAAGAAGAAAATCTGTATCGAAACGAATGAAATGTTGATCGTAAAAAGAAAAGGAGCATCAAAATAAAGTAAATATGCATCGAAAAAAAGGAAATGCTGATCGTAACGAGAAAAAGTGCACCAAAATTAAGGAATATGTTTCAAAACGAAGGAATTGTTGATCGTAACGAGAAAATGGGCATCAAAATCAAAATGATGGAAATATGGATCGAAATGAATGAAATGTTGATCGTAACAAGAAAAGTAGCATCAAAATGAAGGAAATATATATCGTAACGAAAGAAATATTTATCGTAACGAGAAAATGAGCATCAAAATAAAGAATATTCATCGAAATGAATGAAATATTGATCATAACAAGAAAAGGATCATGAAAATGAAGGAAATATACATCGAAACGAAGGAAATATTGATCGTAACGAGAAAGTGAGCATCAAAATGAAGGAAATATGCGTAGAAAAGAAGGAAATGTTGATCGTAATGAGAAAAGGAGCATCAAAATGAAGGAAATATGCATCGAAACATAGGAAATATTGATCGTAATGAGAAAATGAGAATCAAAACGATGGAAATATATATAGAAACCAAGGAAATATTGATCGTAATGAGAAAATGAGCATAAAAAAGAAGGAGATCAGCATCGAAATAAATGAAATATTGATTGTAACAAGAAAAAGAGCATCAAAATAAAGGAAATACGCATGGAAACGAAGGAAAAGTTGATCATAACGAGAAAATGAGCATTAAAATGAAGGAAATATTCATCAAAACGAAGGAAATGTTGATCGTAAAGAGAAAAGGAGCATCAAAATGAAGGAAATATTCATCGAAACGAAGGAAATGCTGATCGTAATGAGAAAAGGGGCATCAAATTGAATTAAATATGCATCGAAACAAAGGAAATATTGATCATAACGAGAAAACGATCATCAAAAAGAATGAAATCTGCATCGAAACGAATGAAATGTTGATCATAACAAGAAAAGGAGCATCAAAATGAAGGAAATATGCAACGAAACGAATAAAATATTGATCGTAACAAGAAAAGGAGCATCAAAATAAAGTAAATATGTATCAAAACGAAAGAAATATTGATCGTAACGAGAAAAGGAGCATCAAAATGAAGGAAATATTCATCGAAACGAAGGAAATGCTGATCGTAATGAGAAAAGGGGCATGAAAATGAATTAAATATGCATCGAAACAAAGGAAATATTGATCATAACGAGAAAATGATCATCAAAAAGAAGGAAATCTGCATCAAAACGAATGAAATGTTGATCATAACAAGAAAAGGAGCATCAAAATGAAGGAAATATGCAACGAAACGAATAAAATATTGATCGTAACAAGAAAAGGAGCATCAAAATGAAGGAAATATGTATCAAAACGAAAGAAATATTGATCGTAACGAGAAAAGGAGCATCAAAATGAAGGAAATATTCATCGAAACGAAGGAAATGCTGATCGTAATGAGAAAAGGGGCATCAAAATGAATTAAATATGCATCGAAACAAAGGAAATATTGATCATAAAGAGAAAATGATCATCAAAAAGAAGGAAATCTGCATCGAAACGAATGAAATGTTGATCATAACAAGTAAAGGAGCATCAAAATGAAGGAAATATGCATCGAAACAAAGGAAATGTAGATCATAATGAGAATATGAGCATCAAAATTAAGTAAATATGCATCGAAACGAAGAAAATTTTGATCGTAACGAGAAAAAGAGTATCAAAATGAAGGAAATATGCATCGAAATGAAGTTAATATTGATAGTAACGAGAAAATGAGAATCAAAATGAAGGAAATATGCATCGAAACAAAGGAAATATTAATCGTAACGAGAGCATCAAAAAGAAGGAAATTTGCATCGAAACAAATGAAATGTTCATCGTAACAAGAAAAGGAGCATCAAAATAAAGTAAATATGTAACAAAACGAAGGAAATGTTGATCGTAACGAGAAAATGAGCATCAAAATGAAGGAAATATGCATCGAAACGAAGGAAATATTGATTGTAACGAGAAAATAAGCATCAAAATGAAGGAAATATGCATCGAAACGAAGGAAATGTTGATCGTAACGAGAAAATGAGCATTAAAATTAAGGAATGATGCATCGAAACGAAGGTAATATTGATCATAAAGAGAAAATAAGAATCAAAACGAAAGAAATATGCATCGAAACGAAGGAAATATTAATCGTAATGAGAAAAGGAGTATCGAAATAAATAAAATTTTGATCGTAACAAGAAAAGGAGCATCAAAATGAAGTATATATGCATCAAAACGAAGGAAATATTGATCGTAACGATAAACTAAGCAACAAAATGAAGGAAATATGCGTCGGAACAAAGGAAATGTTGATCGTATCGAGAAAAGGAGCATTATAATGATGAAATATGCATCAAAAAAAAGGAAACGCTGATAGTAATGAGAAAAGGAGCATCAAAATGAAGGAAATATGCATCGAAATGAAGGAAATATTGAACATAACGAGAAAACGAGCATCAAAAAGAAGGAAATATGCATCGAAACAAATGAAATGTTGATCATAACAAGAAAAGTAGCATCAAAATGAAGGAAATATGCATCGTAACGAAAGAAATATTGATCGTAATGAGAAAAGAAGCATCAAAATGAAGGAAATATGCATCGAAACGAAGGAAATGTTGATCGTAACGAGAAAAGGAGCATCAAAATGATGGAAATCTGCATAGAAACGAATGAAATGTTGATCGTAACTAGAAAAGGAGTATGAAAATGAAGGAAATATGCATTGAAATGAAGGAAATATTGATCGTAACGAGAAAGTGAGCATCAGAATGAAGGAAATATGCATCGAAACGAAGGAAATGTTGATCGTATTGAGAAAAGGAGCATCAAAGTGAAGGAAATATGCATCAAAAAGAAGGAAACGTTGAACGTAACGAGAAAAGGAGCATCAAAATAAAGGAAATATTCAACAAAACGAAGGAAATGCTTATCGTAATGAGAAAAGGAGCATCAAAATGAATGATATATGCATCGAAACAAAGGAAATATTGATCATAACGAGAAAACGATCATCAAAAAGAAGGAAATCTGCATCGAAACGAATGAAATGTTGATCATAACAAGAAGAGGAGCATCAAAATGAAGGAAATATGTATCGAAACAAAGGAAACGTCGATCATAACGAGAAAATGAGCATTAAAATGAAGGAAATATTCGTCGAAACGAATGAAATGTCGATCATAATGTGAAAAGGAGCATCAAAATGAAGAAAATATGCATCGAAACAAAGGAAATATTGATCGTAATGAGAAAAAGAGCATCAAAATGAAGGAAATATGCATCAAAACGAAGGAAATATTGATTGTAACGAAAAAATAAGCATCAAAATGAAGGAAATATGCATCGAAACAAAGGAAATGTTGATCGTAACGAGAAAAGGAGCATCAAAATGAAGAAAATATGCATCGAAACGAAGAAAATGTTGATCGTAACGAGAAAAGGAGCATGAAAATGAAGGAAATATGCATCGAAATGAAGTTAATATTGATAGTAATGAGAAAATGAGAATCAAAATGAAGGAAATATGCATCGAAAAAAAGGAAATATTAATCGTAACGAGAGCATCAAAAAGAAGGAAATCTGCATCGAAACTAATGAAATGTTGATCGTAACAAGAAATTGAGCATCAAAATGAAGGAAATATGCATCGAAACGAAGGAAATATTGATCGTAATGAGAAAATAAGCATCAAAACGAAGGAAATATGCATCGAAACGAAGTAAATGTTGATTGTAACGAGAAAATGAGCATTAAAATAAAGGAATGATGCATCGAAATGAAAGTAATGTTGATCATAAAGAGAAAATGAGAATCAAAACGAAGGAAATATGCATCGAAACGAAGGAAATATTAATCGTAACGAGAAAAGGAGTATCAAAATGAATGAAATTTTGATCGTAACAAGAAAAGGAGCATCAACAAGGAAATATGCATTGAATAGAAGGAAATGTTGATCGTAACGAGAAAATGAGCATCAAAATGAAGGAAATATTCATCGAAATGAAGGGAATATTGATCGTAACGAGAAAATGAGCATCAAAATGAAGGAAATATGCATCGAAACTAAAGGAAATGTTTATCATAACGAGAAAACGAGCATCAAAAAGAAGGAAATATGCATCGAAACAAAGGAAACATTGATCATAACAAGAAAATGAGCATAAAAGGAGGAAATCTGCATCGAAACAAATGAAAAGTTGATCGTACAATAGAAGGAGCATCAAAATAATGAAATATGCATCGAAACAAAGCAAATGTTGATCGTAACGAGAAAATGAGGATTAAAATTAAGGAAATATTCATCGAAACAAAGGAAATATTGATCGTAATGAGAAAATGAGCATCAAAATTAGGGAAATATGCATAGAAACAAAGGAAATATTGATCATAACGAGAAAACGAGCATCAAAATTAAGGAAATATGCATCGAAACAAATGAAATATTAATCGTACAAGAAAATGAGCATCAAAATAAAGGAAATATGCATCGAAACAAAGGAAATATTGATCGTAACAAGAAAATAAGCTATAAAATAAAGGAAATATTCATCGAAACGAAGGGAATATTGATCGTATTGAGAAAAGAAGCATTAAAAAGAAGGAAATATGCGCCAAAACAAAGGAAATAATGATCATAAGGAGAAAACGATCATTAAAAATAAGAAAATCTGCATCGAAACGAATGAAATGTTGATCGTAAAAAGAAAAGGAGCATCAAAATAAAGTAAATATGCATCGAAAAAGAGGAAATGCTGATCGTAACGAGAAAAAGTGCACCAAAATTAAGGAATATATTTCAAAACGAAGGAATTGTTGATCGTAACGAGAAAATGGGCATCAAAATCAAAATGATGGAAATATGGATCGAAATGAATGAAATGTTGATCGTAACAAGAAAAGTAGCATCAAAATGAAGGAAATATACATCGTAACGAAAGAAATATTTATCGTAACGAGAAAATGAGCATCAAAATAAAGAATATTCATCGAAACGAAGGTAATATTGATCATAACGACAAATCGATCATCAAAAAGAAGGAAATCTGCATCGAAACGAATGAAATATTGATCGTAACAAGAAAAGGAGCATGAAAATGAAGGAAATATGCATCGAAACGAAGGAGATATTGATCGTAATGAGAAAGTGAGCATCAAAATGAAGGAAATATGCATAGAAAAGAAGGAAATGTTAATCGTAATGAGAAAAGGAGCATCAAAATGAAGGAAATATGCATCGAAACATAGGAAATATTGATCGTAACGAGAAAATGAGAATCAAAACGATGGAAATATATATAGAAACCAAGGAAATATTGATCGTAATGAGAAAATGAGCATAAAAAAGAAGGAAATCAGCATCGAAATAAATGAAATGTTGATTGTAACAAGAAAAAGAGCATCAAAATAAAGGAAATACGCATGGAAACGAAGGAAATGTTGATCATAACGAGAAAATGAGCATTAAAATGAAGGAAATATTCATCAAAACGAAGGAAATGTTGATCGTAAAGAGAAAAGGAGCATCAAAATGAAGGAAATATTCATCGAAACGAAGGAAATGCTGATCGTAATGAGAAAAGGGGCATCAAAATGAATTAAATATGCATCGAAACAAAGGAAATATTGATCATAACGAGAAAACGATCATCAAAAAGAAGGAAATCTGCATCGAAACGAATGAAATGTTGATCATAACAAGAAAATGAGCATCAAAATGAAGGAAATATGCAACGAAACGAATAAAATATTGATCGTAACAAGAAAAGGAGCATCAAAATAAAGTAAATATGTATCAAAACGAAAGAAATATTGATCGTAACGAGAAAAGGAGCATCAAAATGAAGGAAATATTCATCGAAACGAAGGAAATGCTGATCGTAATGAGAAAAGGGGCATCAAAATGAATTAAATATGCATCGAAACAAAGGAAATATTGATCATAAAGAGAAAATGATCATCAAAAAGAAGGAAATCTGCATCGAAACGAATGAAATGTTGATCATAACAAGTAAAGGAGCATCAAAATGAAGGAAATATGCATCGAAACAAAGGAAATGTAGATCATAATGAGAATATGAGCATCAAAATTAAGGAAATATGCATCGAAACGAAGAAAATTTTGATCGTAACGAGAAAAAGAGTATCAAAATGAAGGAAATATGCATCGAAATGAAGTTAATATTGATAGTAACGAGAAAATGAGAATCAAAATGAAGGAAATATGCATCGAAACAAAGGAAATATTAATCGTAACGAGAGCATCAAAAAGAAGGAAATTTGCATCGAAACGAATGAAATGTTCATCGTAACAAGAAAAGGAGCATCAAAATAAAGTAAATATGTAACAAAACGAAGGAAATGTTGATCGTAACGAGAAAATGAGCATCAAAATGAAGGAAATATGCATCGAAACGAAGGAAATATTGATCGTAACGAGAAAATAAGCATCAAAATGAAGGAAATATGCATCGAAACGAAGGAAATGTTGATCGTAACGAGAAAATGAGCATTAAAATTAAGGAATGATGCATCGAAACGAAGGTAATATTGATCATAAAGAGAAAATAAGAATCAAAACGAAAGAAATATGCATCGAAACGAAGGAAATATTAATCGTAATGAGAAAAGGAGTATCGAAATAAATGAAATTTTGATCGTAACAAGAAAAGGAGCATCAAAATGAAGTATATATGCATCAAAACGAAGGAAATATTGATCGTAACGATAAACTAAGCATCAAAATGAAGGAAATATGCGTCGGAACAAAGGAAATGTTGATCGTATCGAGAAAAGGAGCATTATAATGATGAAATATGCATCAAAACAAAGGAAACGCTGATAGTAATGAGAAAAGGAGCATCAAAATGAAGGAAATATGCATCGAAATGAAGGAAATATTGAACATAACGAGAAAACGAGCATCAAAAAGAAGGAAATATGCATCGAAACAAATGAAATGTTGATCATAACAAGAAAAGTAGCATCAAAATGAAGGAAATATGCATCGTAACGAAAGAAATATTGATCGTAACGAGAAAAGAAGCATCAAAATGAAGGAAATATGCATCGAAACGAAGGAAATGTTGATCGTAACGAGAAAAGGAGCATAAAAATGATGGAAATCTAAATAGAAACGAATGAAATGTTGATCGTAACTAGAAAAGGAGTATGAAAATGAAGGAAATATGCATTGAAACGAAGGAAATATTGATCGTAACGAGAAAGTGAGCATCAAAATGAAGGAAATATGCATCGAAACGAAGGAAATGTTGATCGTATTGAGAAAAGGAGCATCAAAGTGAAGGAAATATGCATCAAAACGAAGGAAACATTGATCGTAACGAGAAAAGGAGCATCAAAATAAAGGAAATATTCAACAAAATGAAGGAAATGCTTATCGTAATGAGAAAAGGAGCATCAAAATGAATGATATATGCATCGAAACAAAGGAAATATTGATCATAACGAGAAAACGATCATCAAAAAGAAGGAAATCTGCATCGAAACGAATTAAATGTTGATCATAACAAGAAGAGGAGCATCAAAATGAAGGAAATATGTATCGAAACAAAGGAAACGTCGATCATAACGAGAAAATGAGCATTAAAATGAAGGAAATATTCGTCGAAACGAATGAAATGTCGATCATAATGAGAAAAGGAGCATCAAAATGAAGAAAATATGCATCGAAACAAAGGAAATATTGATCGTAACGAGAAAAAGAGCATCAAAATGAAGGAAATATGCATCAAAATGAAGGAAATATTGATTGTAACGAGAAAATAAGCATCAAAATGAAGGAAATACGCATCGAAACAAAGGAAATGTTGATCGTAACGAGAAAAGGAGCATCAAAATGAAGAAAATATGCATCGAAACGAAGAAAATGTTGATCGTAACGAGAAAAGGAGCATCAAAATGAAGGAAATATGCATCGAAATGAAGTTAATATTGATAGTAATGAGAAAATGAGAATCAAAATGAAGGAAATATGCATCGAAAAAAAGGAAATATTAATCGTAACGAGAGCATCAAAAAGAAGGAAATCTGCATCGAAACTAATGAAATGTTGATCGTAACAAGAAATTGAGCATCAAAATGAAGGAAATATGCATCGAAACGAAGGAAATAGTGATCGTAATGAAAAAATAAGCATCAAAACAAAGGAAATATGCATCGAAACGAAGTAAATGTTGATTGTAACGAGAAAATGAGCGTTAAAATAAAGGAATGATGCATCGAAATGAAAGTAATGTTGATCATAAAGAGAAAATGAGAATCAAAACGAAGGAAATATGCATCGAAACGAAGGAAATATTAATCGTAACGAGAAAAGGAGTATCAAAATGAATGAAATTTTGATCGTAACAAGAAAAGGAGCATCAACAAGGAAATATGCATTGAATAGAAGGAAATGTTGATCGTAACGAGAAAATGAGCATCAAAATGAAGGAAATATTCATCGAAATGAAGGGAATATTGATCGTAACGAGAAAATGAGCATCAAAATGAAGGAAATATGCATCGAAACTAAAGGAAATGTTTATCATAACGAGAAAACGAGCATCAAAAAGAAGGAAATATGCATCTAAACAAAGGAAACATTGATCATAACAAGAAAATGAGCATAAAAGGAGGAAATCTGCATCGAAACAAATGAAATGTTGATCGTACAATAAAAGGAGCATCAAAATGATGAAATATGCATCGAAACAAAGCAAATGTTGATCGTAACGAGAAAATGAGGATTAAAATTAAGGAAATATTCATCGAAACAAAGGAAATATTGATCGTAATGAGAAAATGAGCATCAAAATGAGGGAAATATGCATAGAAACAAAGGAAATATTGATCATAACGAGAAAACGAGCATCAAAATTAAGGAAATATGCATCGAAACAAATGAAATATTAATCGTACAAGAAAAGGAGCATCAAAATAAAGGAAATATGCATCGAAACAAAGGAAATATTGATCGTAACAAGAAAATAAGCTATAAAATAAAGGAAATATTCATCGAAACGAAGGGAATATTGATCGTATTGAGAAAAGAAGCATTAAAAAGAAGGAAATATGCGCCGAAACAAAGGAAATAATGATCATAAGGAGAAAACGATCATCAAAAAGAAGAAAATCTGCATCGAAACGAATGAAATGTTGATGGTAAAAAGAAAAGAAGCATCAAAATAAAGTAAATATGCATCGAAAAAGAGGAAATGCTGATCGTAACGAGAAAAAGTGCACCAAAATTAAGGAATATATTTCAAAACGAAGGAATTGTTGATCGTAACAAGAAAATGGGCATCAAAATCAAAATGATGGAAATATGGATCGAAATGAATGAAATGTTGATCGTAACAAGAAAAGTAGCATCAAAATGAAGGAAATATACATCGTAACGAAAGAAATATTTATCGTAACGAGAAAATGAGCATCAAAATAAAGAATATTCATCGAAACGAAGGTAATATTGATCATAACGACAAATCGATCATCAAAAAGAAGGAAATCTGCATCGAAACGAATGAAATATTGATCGTAACAAGAAAAGGAGCATGAAAATGAAGGAAATATGCATCGAAACGAAGGAGATATTGATCGTAACGAGAAAGTGAGCATCAAAATGAAGGAAATATGCGTAGAAAAGAAGGAAATGTTAATCGTAATGAGAAAAGGAGCATCAAAATGAAGGAAATATGCATCGAAACATAGGAAATATTGATCGTAACGAGAAAATGAGAATCAAAACGATGGAAATATATATAGAAACCAAGGAAATATTGATCGTAATGAGAAAATGAGCATAAAAAAGAAGGAAATCAGCATCGAAATAAATGAAATGTTGATTGTAACAAGAAAAAGAGCATCAAAATAAAGGAAATACGCATGGAAATGAAGGAAATGTTGATCATAACGAGAAAATGAGCATTAAAATGAAAAAAATATTCATCAAAACGAAGGAAATGTTGATCATAACAAGAAAAGGAGCATCAAAATGAAGGAAATATGCAACGAAACGAATAAAATATTGATCGTAACAAGAAAAGGAGCATCAAAATAAAGTAAATATGTATCAAAACGAAAGAAATATTGATCGTAACGAGAAAAGGAGCATCAAAATGAAGGAAATATTCATCGAAACGAAGGAAATGCTGATCGTAATGAGAAAAGGGGCATCAAAATGAATTAAATATGCATCGAAACAAAGGAAATATTGATCATAACGAGAAAATGATCATCAAAAAGAAGGAAATCTGCATCGAAACGAATAAAATGTTGATCATAACAAGTAAAGGAGCATCAAAATGAAGGAAATATGCATCGAAACAAAGGAAATGTAGATCATAATGAGAAAATGAGCATCAAAATTAAGGAAATATGCATCGAAACGAAGAAAATTTTGATCGTAACGAGAAAAGGAGCATCAAAATGAAGGAAATATGCATCGAAATGAAGTTAATATTGATAGTAACGAGAAAATGAGAATCGAAATGAAGGAAATATGCATCGAAACAAAGGAAATAACAATCGTAACGAGAGCATCAAAAAGAAGGAAATTTGCATCGAAACGAATGAAATGTTCATCGTAACAAGAAAAGGAGCATCAAAATAAAGTAAATATGTAACAAAACGAAGGAAATGTTGATCGTAACGAGAAAATGAGCATCAAAATGAAGGAAATATGCATCGAAATGAAGGAAATATTGATCGTAATGAGAAAATAAGCATCAAAATGAAGGAAATATGCATCGAAACGAAGGAAATGTTGATCGTAACGAGAAAATGAGCATTAAAATTAAGGAATGATGCATCGAAACGAAGGTAATGTTGATCATAAAGAGAAAAATGAATCAAAACGAAAGAAATATGCATCGAAACGAAGGAAATATGCATCGTAATGAGAAAAGGAGTATCGAAATAAATGAAATTTTGATCGTAACAAGAAAAGGAGCATCAACATGAAGGAAATATGCATCGAAACGAAGGAAATGTTGATCGTAACGAGAAAATGAGCATCAAAATGATGGAAATATTCATCGAAACGAAGGAAATATTGTTCGTAACGAGAAAATGAGCATCAACATGAAGGAAATATGTATCGAAACAAAAGGAAATATTGATCATAACGAAAAAATGAGCATCAAAAAGAAGGAAATATGCATCGAAACAAAGGAAACATTGATCATAACGAGAAAACGAGCATAAAAGGAAGAAATCTGCATCGAAACGAATGAAATGTTGATCGTACAAGAAAAGGAGCATCAAAATGATGGAAATATGCATCGAAACATAGGAAATGTAGATCGTAACGAGAAAATGAGTATTAAAATTACGGAAATATTCATCGAAACGAATGAAATATTGATCGTAATGAGAAAATGAGCATCAAAATGAAGGAAATATGCATCGAAACAATGAAAATATTGATCATAACGAGAAAACGAGCATCAAAATGAAGGAAATATGCATCGAAATAAAGGAAACATTGATCATAACGAGAAAATGATCATCAAAAAGAAGGAAATCTGCATCGAAACGAATGAAATGTTGATCGTACAAGAAAAGGAGCATCAAAATGATGGAAAAATGCATCGAAATGAAGTTAATATTGATAGTAACGAGAAAATGAGAATCAAAATGAAGGAAATATGTATCGAAACAAAGGAAATATTAATCGTAACGAGAGCATCAAAAAGAAGGAAATCTGCATCGAAACGAATGAAATGTTGATCGTACAAGAAAAGGAGCATCAAAATGAAGAAAATATGCATTGAAACGAAGGAAATGTTGATCGTAACGAGAAAATAAGCATTAAAATGAAGGAAATATTCATCGAAACGAAGGAAATATTGATCGTAATGAGAAAATGAGCATCAAAATGAGGGAAATATGCATCGAAACAAAGGAAATATTGATCATAACGAGAAAATGAGCATAAAAATTAAGGAAATATGCATCGAAACGAATGAAATATTAATCGTACAAGAAAAGGGGCATCAAAATAAAGGAAATATGCATCGAAACAAAGGAAATATTGATCGTAACGAGAAAATGAGCTATAAAATAAAGGAAATATTCATCGAAACGAAGGAAATATTGATCGTATTGAGAAAAGAAGCATTAAAAAGAAGGAAATATGCGCCAAAACAAAGGAAATAATGATCATAAGGAGAAAACGATCATCAAAAAGAAGAAAATCTGTATCGAAACGAATGAAATGTTGATCGTAAAAAGAAAAGGAGCATCAAAATAAAGTAAATATGCATCGAAAAAAGGAAATGCTGATCGTTACGAGAAAAAGTGCACCAAAATTAAGGAATATGTTTCAAAACGAAGGAATTGTTGATCGTAACGGGAAAATGGGCATCAAAATCAAAATGATGGAAATATGGATTGAAATGAATGAAATCTTGATCGTAACAAGAAAAGTAGCATCAAAATGAAGGAAATATACATCGTAACGAAAGAAATATTTATCGTAACGAGAAAATTAGCATCAAAATAAAGAATATTCATCGAAACGAAGGTAATATTGATCATAACGACAAATCGATCATCAAAAAGAAGGAAATCTGCATCGAAACGAATGAAATATTGATCGTAACAAGAAAAAGAGCATGAAAATGAAGAAAATATGCATCGAAACGAAGGAAATATTGATCGTAACGAGAAAGTGAGCATCAAAATGAAGGAAATGTTGATCGTAATGAGAAAAGGAGCATCAAAATGAAGGAAATATGCATCGAAACATAGGAAATATTGATCGTAACGAGAAAATGATAATCAAAACGATGGAAATATATATAGAAACCAAGAAAATATTGATCGTAATGAGAAAATGAGCATAAAAAAGAAGGAAATCAGCATCGAAATAAATGAAATGTTGATTGTAACAAGAAAAAAGGCATCAAAATAAAGGAAATACGCATGGAAACGAAGGAAATGTTGATCATAATGAGAAAATGAGCAGTAAAATGAAGGAAATATTCATCAAAACGAAGGAAATGTTGATCGTAAAGAGAAAAGGAGCATCAAAATGAAGGAAATATTCATCGAAACGAAGGAAATGTTGATCGTAATGAGAAAAGGGGCATCAAAATGAATTAAATATGCATCGAAACAAAGGAAATATTGATCATAACGAGAAAACGATCATCAAAAAGAAGGAAATCTGCATCGGAATGAATGAAATGTTGATCATAACAAGAAAAGGAGCGTCAAAATGAAGGAAATATGCAACGAAACAAATAAAATATTGATCGTAACAAGAAAAGGAGCATCAAAATAAAGTAAATATGTATCAAAACGAAAGAAATATTGATCGTAACGAGAAAAGGAGCATCAAAATGAAGGAAATATTCATCGAAACGAAGGAAATGCTGATCGTAATGAGAAAAGGGGCATCAAAATGAATTAAATATGCATCAAAACAAAGGAAATATTGATCATAACGAGAAAACGATCATCAAAAAGAAGGAAATCTGCATCGAAACGAATGAAATGTTGATCATAACAAGAAAAGGAGCATCAAAATGAAGGAAATATGCAACGAAACGAATAAAATATTGATCGTAACAAGAAAAGGAGCATCAAAATAAAGTAAATATGTATCAAAACGAAAGAAATATTGATCATAACGAGAAAAGGAGCATCAAAATGAAGGAAATATTCATAGAAACGAAGGAAATGCTGATCGTAATGAGAAAAGGGGCATCAAAATGAATTAAATTTGCATCGAAACAAAGGAAATATTGATCATAACGAGAAAACGATCATCAAAAAGAAGGAAATCTGCATCGGAACGAATGAAATGTTGATCATAACAAGAAAAGGAGCGTCAAAATGAAGGAAATATGCAACGAAACAAATAAAATATTGATCGTAACAAGAAAAGGAGCATCAAAATAAAGTAAATATGTATCAAAACGAAAGAAATATTGATCGTAACGAGAAAAGGAGCATCAAAATGAAGGAAATATTCATCGAAACGAAGGAAATGCTGATCGTAATGAGAAAAGGGGCATCAAAATGAATTAAATATGCATCAAAACAAAGGAAATATTGATCATAACGAGAAAACGATCATCAAAAAGAAGGAAATCTGCATCGAAACGAATGAAATGTTGATCATAACAAGAAAAGGAGCATCAAAATGAAGGAAATATGCAACGAAACGAATAAAATATTGATCGTAACAAGAAAAGGAGCATCAAAATAAAGTAAATATGTATCAAAACGAAAGAAATATTGATCATAACGAGAAAAGGAGCATCAAAATGAAGGAAATATTCATAGAAACGAAGGAAATGCTGATCGTAATGAGAAAAGGGGCATCAAAATGAATTAAATATGCATCGAAACAAAGGAAATATTGATCATAACGAGAAAATGATCATCAAAAAGAAGGAAATCTGCATCGAAACGAATGAAATGTTGATCATAACATGTAAAGGAGCATCAAAATGAAGGAAATATGCATCGAAACAAAGGAAATGTAAATCATAATGAGAAAATGAGCATCAAAATTAAGGAAATATGCATCGAAACGAAGAAAATTTTGATCGTAACGAGAAAAGGAGTATCAAAATGAAGGAAATATGCGTCGAAATGAAGTTAATATTGATAGTAACGAGAAAATGAGAATCAAAATGAAGGAAATATGCATCGAAACAAAGGAAATATTAATCGTAACGAGAGCATCAAAAAGAAGGAAATTTGCATCGAAACGAATGAAATGTTCATCGTAACTAGAAAAGGAGCATCAAAATAAAGTAAATATGTAACAAAACGAAGGAAATGTTGATCGTAACGAGAAAATGAGTATCAAAATGAAGGAAACATGCATCGAAACGAAGGAAATATTGATCGTAACGAGAAAATAAGCATCAAAATGAAGGAAATATGCATCGAAACGAAGGAAATATTGATCGTAACGATAAAATGAGCATTAAAATTAAGGAATGATGCATCGAAACGAAGGTAATATTGATCATAAAGAGAAAATAAGAATCAAAACGAAAGAAATATGCATCGAAACGAAGGAAATATTAATCGTAATGAGAAAAGGAGTATTGAAATAAATGAAATTTTGATCGTAACAAGAAAAGGAGCATCAACATGAAGGAAATATGCATCGAAACGAAGGAAATGTTGATCGTAACGAGAAAATGAGCATCAAAATAAAGGAAATATTCATCGAAACGAAGGAAATATTGTTCGTAACGAGAAAATGAGCATCAACATGAAGGAAATATGTATCGAAACAAAAGGAAATATTGATCATAACGAAAAAACGAGCATCAAAAAGAAGGAAATATGCATCGAAACAAAGGAAACATTGATCATAACAAGAAAACGAGCATAAAAGGAAGAAATCTGCATCGAAACGAATGAAAGTTGATCGTACAAGAAAAGCAGCATCAAAATGATGGAAATATGCATCAAAACAAAGGAAATGTAGATCGTAACGAGAAATTGAGTATTAAAATTAAGGAAATATTCATCGAAACGAATGAAATATTGATCGTAATAAGAAAATGAGCATCAAAATGAAGGAAATATGCATCGAAACAATGAAAATATTGATCATAAGGAGAAAACGAGCATCAAAATGAAGGAAATATGCATCGAAATAAAGGAAACATTGATCAAAACGAGAAAATGATCATCAAAAAGAAGGAAATCTGCATCGAAACGAATGAAATGTTGATCGTACAAGAAAAGGAGCATCAAAATGAAGGAAAAATGCATCGAAATAAAGTTAATATTGATAGTAACGAGAAAATAAGAATCAAAATAAAGGAAATATGTATCGAAACAAAGGTAATATTAATCGTAACGAGAGCATCAAAAAGAAGGAAATCTGCATCGAAACGAATGAAATGTTGATCGTACAAGAAAAGGAGCATCAAAATGAAGGAAATATGCATTGAAACGAAGGAAATGTTGATCGTAACGAGAAAATAAGCATTAAAATGAAGGAAATATTCATCGAAACAAAGGAAATATTGATCGTAATGAGAAAATGAGCATCAAAATGTGGGAAATATGCATCGAAACAAAGGAAATATTGATCATAACGAGAAAACGAGAATCAAAATGAAGGAAATATGCATCGAAACGAATGAAATGTTGATCGTAACGAGAAAGTGAGCATCAAAATGAAGGAAATATGCGTCGAAAAGAAGGAAATGTTGATCGTAATGAGAAAAGGAGCATCAAAATGAAGGAAATATGCATCAAAACGAAGGAAATGTTGATCATAACGAGAAAAGAAGCATCAAAATGAAGGAAATATTCATCGAAATGAAGTAAATGCTGATCGTAATGAGAAAAGGGGCATCAAAATGAATTAAATATGCATCGAAACAAAGGAAATATTGATCTTAACGAGAAAACGATCATCAAAAGAAGAAAATCTGCATCGAAACGAATGAAATGTTGATCATAACAAGAAAAGGAGCATCAAAATGAAGTAGATATGCATCGAAAAAAGGAAATGTCGATCATAATGAGAAAATGAGCATCAAAATGAAGGAAATATGCATCGAAACGAAGAAAATTTTGATCGTAACGAGAAAAGGAGCATCAAAATGAATGAAATATGCATCGAAATGAAGTTAATATTGATAGTAACGAGAAAATGAGAATCAAAATGAAGGAAATATGCATCGAAACAAAGGAAATATTAATCGTAACGAGAGCATCAAAAAGAAGGAAATCTGCATCCAAACGAATGAAATGTTGATCGTAACAAGAAAAGGAGCATCAAAATAAAGTAAATATGTATCAAAATAAAGGAAATGCTGATCGTAACGAGAAAATCATCATCAAAATGAAGGAAATATTGATCGTAACGAGAAAATAAGCATAAAAATTAAGGAAATATGCATCGAAATGAAGGAAATGTTGATCGTAACGAGAAAATAAGCATTAAAATTAAGGAATGATGCATCAAAACGAAGGTAATGTTGATCATAAAGAGAAAATGAGAATCAAAACGAAAGAAATATGCATCAAAACGAAGGAAATATTAATCGTAATGAGAAAAGGAGTATCGAAATGAATGAAATTTTGATCGTAACAAGAAAAGGAGCATCAGCATGAAGGAAATATGCATCGAAACGAAGGAAATGTTGATCGTAACGAGAAAATGAGCATCAAAATGAAGGAAATATTCATTGAAACGAAGGAAATATTGATCGTAACGAGAAAATGAGCATCAAAATGAAGGAAATATGTATCGAAACAAAAGGAAATATTGATCATAACAAAAAATCGAGCATAAAAAAAAAGGAAATATGCATCGAAACAAAGGAAACATTGATCATAACGAGAAAACGAGCATAAAAGGAGGAATCTGCATCGAAACGAATGAAATGTTGATCGTACAAGAAAAGGAGCATCAAAATGATGGAAATATGCATCGAAACAAAGGAAATATTGAACGTAACGAGAAAATGAGTATTAAAATTAAGGAAATATTCATCAAAACTAAAGAAATATTAATCGTAATGAGAAAATGAGCATCAAAATGAAGGAAATATGCATCGAAACAATGAAAATATTGATCATAACGAGAAAACGAGCATCAAAATGAAGGAAATATGCATTGAATAAAGGAAACATTGATCATAACGAGAAAATGATCATTAAAAAGAAGGAAATCTGCATCGAAACGAATGAAATGTTGATCATACAAGTAAAGGAGCATCAAAATGAAGGAAATATGCATTGAAATGAAGGAAATATTGATCGTAACGAGAAAATAAGCATTAAAATGAAGGAAATATTCATCGAAACGAAGGAAATATTGATCGTAATGAGAAAATGAGCATCAGAATGAGGGAAATATGTATCGAAACAAAGGAAATATTGATCATAACGAGAAAACGAGCATCAAAATGAAGGAAATATGCATCGAAACGAATGAAATGTTGATCGTATAAGAAAAGGAGCATCAAAATGAAGGAAATATGCATCGAAATGAAGGAAATATTGATCGTAACGAGAAAATGAGCATTAAAATGAAGGAAATATTCATCGAAACGAAGGAAATATTGATCGTAATGAGATAAGGAGCGTTAAAATAAAAGAAATATCCATCGAAACAAAGGAAATAATGATCATAAGGAGAAAACGATCATCAAAAAGAAGAAAATCTGCATCGAAACGAATGAAATGTTGATCGTAAAAAGAAAAGGAGCATCAAAATTAAGTAAATATGCATCGAAAAAAAGGAAATGCTGATCGTAACGAAAAAAAGTGCATCAAAATAATGGAATATGCTTCAAAACGAAGGAATTGTTGATCGTAACCAGAAAAGTAGCATCAAGATCAAAATAATGGAAATATGGATCGAAACGAATGAAATGTTGATGGTAAAAAGAAAAGTAGCATCAAAATGTAGGAAATATGCATCGTAACGAAAGAAATATTTATCGTAACGAGAAAATGAGCATCAAAATAAAGAAAATATTCATCGAAACGAAGGAAATATTGATCGTAACGAGAAAATGAGCATCAAAATGAAGGAAATATGTATCGAAACAAAAGGAAATATTGATCATAACAAAAAATCGAGCATAAAAAAAAAGGAAATATGCATCGAAACAAAGGAAACATTGATCATAACGAGAAAACGAGCATAAAAGGAGGAATCTGCATCGAAACGAATGAAATGTTGATCGTACAAGAAAAGGAGCATCAAAATGATGGAAATATGCATCGAAACAAAGGAAATATTGAACGTAACGAGAAAATGAGTATTAAAATTAAGGAAATATTCATCAAAACTAAAGAAATATTAATCGTAATGAGAAAATGAGCATCAAAATGAAGGAAATATGCATCGAAACAATGAAAATATTGATCATAACGAGAAAACGAGCATCAAAATGAAGGAAATATGCATTGAATAAAGGAAACATTGATCATAACGAGAAAATGATCATTAAAAAGAAGGAAATCTGCATCGAAACGAATGAAATGTTGATCATACAAGTAAAGGAGCATCAAAATGAAGGAAATATGCATTGAAATGAAGGAAATATTGATCGTAACGAGAAAATAAGCATTAAAATGAAGGAAATATTCATCGAAACGAAGGAAATATTGATCGTAATGAGAAAATGAGCATCAGAATGAGGGAAATATGTATCGAAACAAAGGAAATATTGATCATAACGAGAAAACGAGCATCAAAATGAAGGAAATATGCATCGAAACGAATGAAATGTTGATCGTATAAGAAAAGGAGCATCAAAATGAAGGAAATATGCATCGAAATGAAGGAAATATTGATCGTAACGAGAAAATGAGCATTAAAATGAAGGAAATATTCATCGAAACGAAGGAAATATTGATCGTAATGAGATAAGGAGCGTTAAAATAAAAGAAATATCCATCGAAACAAAGGAAATAATGATCATAAGGAGAAAACGATCATCAAAAAGAAGAAAATCTGCATCGAAACGAATGAAATGTTGATCGTAAAAAGAAAAGGAGCATCAAAATGAAGTAAATATGCATCGAAAAAAAGGAAATGCTGATCGTAACGAAAAAAAGTGCATCAAAATAATGGAATATGCTTCAAAACGAAGGAATTGTTGATCGTAACCAGAAAAGGAGCATCAAAATCAAAATAATGGAAATATGGATCGAAACGAATGAAATGTTGATGGTAAAAAGAAAAGTAGCATCAAAATGTAGGAAATATGCATCGTAACGAAAGAAATATTTATCGTAACGAGAAAATGAGCATCAAAATAAAGAAAATATTCATCGAAACGAAGGTAATATTGATCATAACGACAAAATGATCATCAAAAAGAAGGAAATCTGCATCGAAGCGAATGAAATATTGATCGTAACAAGAAAAGGAGCATGAAAATGAAGGAAATATGCATCGAAAAGAAGGAAATATTGATCGTAACGAGAAAGTGAGCATCAAAATGAAGGAAATATGCGTCGAAAAGAAGGAAATGTTGATCGTAATGACAAAAGGAGCATCAAAATGAAGGAAAAATACATCAAAACGATGGAAATGTAGATCGTAACGAGAAAAGGAGCATCAAAATGAAGGAAATATTCATCAAAATGAAGGAAATGCCGTTCGTAATGAGAAAAAGGGCATCAAAATGAATGAAATATGCATCGAAAGAAAGGAAATATTGATCATAATGAGAAAACGATCATCAAAAAGAAGGAAATCTGCATCGAAACGAGTGAAATGTTGATCATAACAAGAAAAGGAGCATCAAAATGAAGGAAATATGCATCGAAACAAAGGAAATGTCGATCATAATGAGAAAATGAGCATTAAAATGAAGGAAATATTCATCGAAACCGAAGGAAATGTCGATCGTAATGAGAAAAAGAGCATCAAAATGAAGAAAATATGCATCGAAACAAAGGAAATATTGATCGTAACGACAAAAGGAGCATCAAAATGAAGGAAATATGCATCGAAACGAAGGAAATATTGATTGTAACGAGAAAATAAGCATCAAAATGAAGGAAATATTCATCGAAACGGAGAAAATGTTGATCGTAACGAGAAAATGAGCATCAAAATGTAGGAAATATGCATCGAAATGAAGTTAATATTGATCATAACGAGAAAATGAGAATCAAAACTAAGGAAATATGCATCGAAATGAAGTTAATATTGATCGTAACGAGAAAATGAGAATCAAAAGTAAGGAAATATGCATCGAAACAAAGGAAATATTGATCGTAACGAGAGCATCAAAAAGAAGGAAATCTGCATCGAAATGGATGAAATGTTGATCGTAACAAGTAGGGATGGCAATGGGACGGGTATTTCCGGGTACTCGGTCTACCCGAACCCTAATGGGTAGGGTACGGGTAGTTGTAAACGGGTTTGGGACGGATACGGGTAGTTGTAAGAAATACCCGTTAGGGTTTGGGACGGGTACGGGTAATGCCTCAAAACCCGCGGGTACCCCGATAATATAATTTTTTTATATAAAATTTAATATATATTATATAATTTATATATTATAAGATGGTTTATATATTTAATTAATAGTTATAAGTTTTATTTAATCATATTTATTAAATATTTATTTAAAATAATAGAATTTATATTATATTTATTTTATATTTAATTAATAATAATGTGATTTTTATTATTATAATTATTTAGACAATAAAAAAATATAAATATATATAAAATAAATGAATATTAAATGGGTATGGGTACCCGCGGGTATTGCTAAACGGTAATGGGACGGGTACGGGTACCATAATAAATTTTTTAAATGGGACGGATACGGTTACGGGTAGTTATTTTTTAATCAGATACGGGTACGGGTACCTCAAAATAAGCGGGTACCCTACCCGTTGCCATCCCTAGTAACAAGAAAAGGAGCATCAACATGAATTAAATATGTATCGAAACGAAGGAAATGCTGATCGTAACGAGAAAATGAGCATCAAAATGAAGGAAATATGCATTGAAACGAAGGAAATATTGATCGTAACGAGAAAATAAGCATCAAAATGAAGGAAATATGCATCGAAACGAAGGAAATGTTGATCGTAACGAGAAAATAAGCATTAAAATGAAGGAATGATGCATCGAAACGAAGGTAATGTTGATCATAAAGAGAAAATGAGAATCAAAATGAAGGAAATATGCATCGAAACGAAGGAAATATTAATCGTAACGAGAAAAGGAGTATCGAAATGAATGACATGTTGATCGTAAGAAGAAAAAGAGCATCAACATGAAGGAAATATGCATCGAAACGAAGGAAATGTTGATCGTAACGAGAAAATGAGCATCAAAATGAAGGAAATATTCATCGAAAAGAAGGAAATATAGATCGTAATGAGAAAATGAGCATGAAAATAAAGGAAATATGCATCAAAACAAAGAAAATATTGATAATAACGAGAAAACGAGCATAAAAAAGAAGGAAATATGCATCGAAACAAAGGAATCATTGATCATAACGAGAAAACGAGCATAAAAGGAGGAAATCTGCATTGAAACTAATGAAATGTTGATCGTACAAGAAAAGGAGCATCAAAATGATGGAAATATGCATTGAAACAGAGGAAATGTTGATCGTAACGAGAAAATGAGTATTAAAATTAAGGAAATATTCATCGAAACGAAGGAAATATTGATCGTAATGAGAAAATGAGCATCAAAATAAAGGAAATATGCATCGAAACGAAGGAAACATTGATCATAACGAGAAAATGAGTATTAAAATTAAGGAAATATTCATCAAAACTAAAGAAATATTAATCGTAATGAGAAAATGAGCATCAAAATGAAGGAAATATGCATCGAAACAATGAAAATATTGATCATAACGAGAAAACGAGCATCAAAATGAAGGAAATCTGCATTGAATAAAGGAAACATTGATCATAACGAGAAAATGATCATTAAAAAGAAGGAAATCTGCATCGAAACGAATGAAATGTTGATCATACAAGTAAAGGAGCATCAAAATGAAGGAAATATGCATTGAAATGAAGGAAATATTGATCGTAACGAGAAAATAAGCATTAAAATGAAGGAAATATTCATCGAAACGAAGGAAATATTGATCGTAATGAGAAAATGAGCATCAGAATGAGGGAAATATGTATCGAAACAAAGGAAATATTGATCATAACGAGAAAACGAGCATCAAAATGAAGGAAATATGCATCGAAACGAATGAAATGTTGATCGTATAAGAAAAGGAGCATCAAAATGAAGGAAATATGCATCGAAATGAAGGAAATATTGATCGTAACGAGAAAATGAGCATTAAAATGAAGGAAATATTCATCGAAACGAAGGAAATATTGATCGTAATGAGATAAGGAGCGTTAAAATAAAAGAAATATCCATCGAAACAAAGGAAATAATGATCATAAGGAGAAAACGATCATCAAAAAGAAGAAAATCTGCATCGAAACGAATGAAATGTTGATCGTAAAAAGAAAAGGAGCATCAAAATGAAGTAAATATGCATCGAAAAAAAGGAAATGCTGATCGTAACGAAAAAAAGTGCATCAAAATAATGGAATATGCTTCAAAACGAAGGAATTGTTGATCGTAACCAGAAAAGGAGCATCAAAATCAAAATAATGGAAATATGGATCGAAACGAATGAAATGTTGATGGTAAAAAGAAAAGTAGCATCAAAATGTAGGAAATATGCATCGTAACGAAAGAAATATTTATCGTAACGAGAAAATGAGCATCAAAATAAAGAAAATATTCATCGAAACGAAGGTAATATTGATCATAACGACAAAATGATCATCAAAAAGAAGGAAATCTGCATCGAAGCGAATGAAATATTGATCGTAACAAGAAAAGGAGCATGAAAATGAAGGAAATATGCATCGAAAAGAAGGAAATATTGATCGTAACGAGAAAGTGAGCATCAAAATGAAGGAAATATGCGTCGAAAAGAAGGAAATGTTGATCGTAATGACAAAAGGAGCATCAAAATGAAGGAAAAATACATCAAAACGATGGAAATGTAGATCGTAACGAGAAAAGGAGCATCAAAATGAAGGAAATATTCATCAAAATGAAGGAAATGCCGTTCGTAATGAGAAAAAGGGCATCAAAATGAATGAAATATGCATCGAAAGAAAGGAAATATTGATCATAATGAGAAAACGATCATCAAAAAGAAGGAAATCTGCATCGAAACGAGTGAAATGTTGATCATAACAAGAAAAGGAGCATCAAAATGAAGGAAATATGCATCGAAACAAAGGAAATGTCGATCATAATGAGAAAATGAGCATTAAAATGAAGGAAATATTCATCGAAACCGAAGGAAATGTCGATCGTAATGAGAAAAAGAGCATCAAAATGAAGAAAATATGCATCGAAACAAAGGAAATATTGATCGTAACGACAAAAGGAGCATCAAAATGAAGGAAATATGCATCGAAACGAAGGAAATATTGATTGTAACGAGAAAATAAGCATCAAAATGAAGGAAATATTCATCGAAACGGAGAAAATGTTGATCGTAACGAGAAAATGAGCATCAAAATGTAGGAAATATGCATCGAAATGGAGTTAATATTGATCATAACGAGAAAATGAGAATCAAAACTAAGGAAATATGCATCGAAATGAAGTTAATATTGATCGTAATGAGAAAATGAGAATCAAAAGTAAGGAAATATGCATCGAAACAAAGGAAATATTGATCGTAACGAGAGCATCAAAAAGAAGGAAATCTGCATCGAAATGGATGAAATGTTGATCGTAACAAGTAGGGATGGCAATGGGACGGGTATTTCCGGGTACTCGGTCTACCCGAACCCTAATGGGTAGGGTACGGGTAGTTGTAAACGGGTTTGGGACGGATACGGGTAGTTGTAAGAAATACCCGTTAGGGTTTGGGACGGGTACGGGTAATGCCTCAAAACCCGCGGGTACCCCGATAATATAATTTTTTTTATATAAAATTTAATATATATTATATAATTTATATATTATAAGATGGTTTATATATTTAATTAATAGTTATAAGTTTTATTTAATCATATTTATTAAATATTTATTTAAAATAATAGAATTTATATTATATTTATTTTATATTTAATTAATAATAATGTGATTTTTATTATTATAATTATTTAGACAATAAAAAAATATAAATATATATAAAATAAATGAATATTAAATGGGTATGGGTACCCGCGGGTATTGCTAAACGGTAATGGGACGGGTACGGGTACCATAATAAATTTTTTAAATGGGACGGATACGGTTACGGGTAGTTATTTTTTAATCAGATACGGGTACGGGTACCTCAAAATAAGCGGGTACCCTACCCGTTGCCATCCCTAGTAACAAGAAAAGGAGCATCAACATGAATTAAATATGTATCGAAACGAAGGAAATGCTGATCGTAACGAGAAAATGAGCATCAAAATGAAGGAAATATGCATTGAAACGAAGGAAATATTGATCGTAACGAGAAAATAAGCATCAAAATGAAGGAAATATGCATCGAAACGAAGGAAATGTTGATCGTAACGAGAAAATAAGCATTAAAATGAAGGAATGATGCATCGAAACGAAGGTAATGTTGATCATAAAGAGAAAATGAGAATCAAAATGAAGGAAATATGCATCGAAACGAAGGAAATATTAATCGTAACGAGAAAAGGAGTATCGAAATGAATGACATGTTGATCGTAAGAAGAAAAAGAGCATCAACATGAAGGAAATATGCATCGAAACGAAGGAAATGTTGATCGTAACGAGAAAATGAGCATCAAAATGAAGGAAATATTCATCGAAAAGAAGGAAATATAGATCGTAATGAGAAAATGAGCATGAAAATAAAGGAAATATGCATCAAAACAAAGAAAATATTGATAATAACGAGAAAACGAGCATAAAAAAGAAGGAAATATGCATCGAAACAAAGGAATCATTGATCATAACGAGAAAACGAGCATAAAAGGAGGAAATCTGCATTGAAACTAATGAAATGTTGATCGTACAAGAAAAGGAGCATCAAAATGATGGAAATATGCATTGAAACAGAGGAAATGTTGATCGTAACGAGAAAATGAGTATTAAAATTAAGGAAATATTCATCGAAACGAAGGAAATATTGATCGTAATGAGAAAATGAGCATCAAAATAAAGGAAATATGCATCGAAACGAAGGAAACATTGATCATAACGAGAAAATGAGTATTAAAATTAAGGAAATATTCATCAAAACTAAAGAAATATTAATCGTAATGAGAAAATGAGCATCAAAATGAAGGAAATATGCATCGAAACAATGAAAATATTGATCATAACGAGAAAACGAGCATCAAAATGAAGGAAATCTGCATTGAATAAAGGAAACATTGATCATAACGAGAAAATGATCATTAAAAAGAAGGAAATCTGCATCGAAACGAATGAAATGTTGATCATACAAGTAAAGGAGCATCAAAATGAAGGAAATATGCATTGAAATGAAGGAAATATTGATCGTAACAAGAAAATAAGCATTAAAATGAAGGAAATATTCATCGAAACGAAGGAAATATTGATCGTAATGAGAAAATGAGCATCAGAATGAGGGAAATATGTATCGAAACAAAGGAAATATTGATCATAACGAGAAAACGAGCATCAAAATGAAGGAAATATGCATCGAAACGAATGAAATGTTGATCGTATAAGAAAAGGAGCATCAAAATGAAGGAAATATGCATCGAAATGAAGGAAATATTGATCGTAACGAGAAAATGAGCATTAAAATGAAGGAAATATTCATCGAAACGAAGGAAATATTGATCGTAATGAGATAAGGAGCGTTAAAATAAAAGAAATATCCATCGAAACAAAGGAAATAATGATCATAAGGAGAAAACGATCATCAAAAAGAAGAAAATCTGCATCGAAACGAATGAAATGTTGATCGTAAAAAGAAAAGGAGCATCAAAATGAAGTAAATATGCATCGAAAAAAAGGAAATGCTGATCGTAACGAAAAAAAGTGCATCAAAATAATGGAATATGCTTCAAAACGAAGGAATTGTTGATCGTAACCAGAAAAGGAGCATCAAAATCAAAATAATGGAAATATGGATCGAAACGAATGAAATGTTGATGGTAAAAAGAAAAGTAGCATCAAAATGTAGGAAATATGCATCGTAACGAAAGAAATATTTATCGTAACGAGAAAATGAGCATCAAAATAAAGAAAATATTCATCGAAACGAAGGTAATATTGATCATAACGACAAAATGATCATCAAAAAGAAGGAAATCTGCATCGAAGCGAATGAAATATTGATCGTAACAAGAAAAGGAGCATGAAAATGAAGGAAATATGCATCGAAAAGAAGGAAATATTGATCGTAACGAGAAAGTGAGCATCAAAATGAAGGAAATATGCGTCGAAAAGAAGGAAATGTTGATCGTAATGACAAAAGGAGCATCAAAATGAAGGAAAAATACATCAAAACGATGGAAATGTAGATCGTAACGAGAAAAGGAGCATCAAAATGAAGGAAATATTCATCAAAATGAAGGAAATGCCGATCGTAATGAGAAAAAGGGCATCAAAATGAATGAAATATGCATCGAAAGAAAGGAAATATTGATCATAATGAGAAAACGATCATCAAAAAGAAGGAAATCTGCATCGAAACGAGTGAAATGTTGATCATAACAAGAAAAGGAGCATCAAAATGAAGGAAATATGCATCGAAACAAAGGAAATGTCGATCATAATGAGAAAATGAGCATTAAAATGAAGGAAATATTCATCGAAACCGAAGGAAATGTCGATCGTAATGAGAAAAAGAGCATCAAAATGAAGAAAATAATACATCGAAACAAAGGAAATATTGATCGTAACGACAAAAGGAGCATCAAAATGAAGGAAATATGCATCGAAACGAAGGAAATATTGATTGTAACGAGAAAATAAGCATCAAAATGAAGGAAATATTCATCGAAACGGAGAAAGTGTTGATCGTAACGAGAAAATGAGCATCAAAATGTAGGAAATATGCATCGAAATGAAGTTAATATTGATCATAACGAGAAAATGAGAATCAAAACTAAGGAAATATGCATCGAAATGAAGTTAATATTGATCGTAACGAGAAAATGAGAATCAAAAGTAAGGAAATATGCATCGAAACAAAGGAAATATTGATCGTAACGAGAGCATCAAAAAGAAGGAAATCTGCATCGAAATGGATGAAATGTTGATCGTAACAAGTAGGGATGGCAATGGGACGGGTATTTCCGGGTACTCGGTCTACCCGAACCCTAATGGGTAGGGTACGGGTAGTTGTAAACGGGTTTGGGACGGATACGGGTAGTTGTAAGAAATACCCGTTAGGGTTTGGGACGGGTACGGGTAATGCCTCAAAACCCGCGGGTACCCCGATAATATAATTTTTTTTTATATAAAATTTAATATATATTATATAATTTATATATTATAAGATGGTTTATATATTTAATTAATAGTTATAAGTTTTATTTAATCATATTTATTAAATATTTATTTAAAATAATAGAATTTATATTATATTTATTTTATATTTAATTAATAATAATGTGATTTTTATTATTATAATTATTTAGAAAATAAAAAAATATAAATATATATAAAATAAATGAATATTAAATGGGTATGGGTACCCGCGGGTATTGCTAAACGGTAATGGGACGGGTACGGGTACCATAATAAATTTTTTAAATGGGACGGATACGGTTACGGGTAGTTATTTTTTAATCAGATACGGGTACGGGTACCTCAAAATAAGCGGGTACCCTACCCGTTGCCATCCCTAGTAACAAGAAAAGGAGCATCAACATGAATTAAATATGTATCGAAACGAAGGAAATGCTGATCGTAACGAGAAAATGAGCATCAAAATGAAGGAAATATGCATTGAAACGAAGGAAATATTGATCGTAACGAGAAAATAAGCATCAAAATGAAGGAAATATGCATCGAAACGAAGGAAATGTTGATCGTAACGAGAAAATAAGCATTAAAATGAAGGAATGATGCATCGAAACGAAGGTAATGTTGATCATAAAGAGAAAATGAGAATTAAAATGAAGGAAATATGCATCGAAACGAAGGAAATATTAATCGTAACGAGAAAAGGAGTATCGAAATGAATGACATGTTGATCGTAAGAAGAAAAAGAGCATCAACATGAAGGAAATATGCATCGAAACGAAGGAAATGTTGATCGTAACGAGAAAATGAGCATCAAAATGAAGGAAATATTCATCGAAAAGAAGGAAATATAGATCGTAATGAGAAAATGAGCATGAAAATAAAGGAAATATGCATCAAAACAAAAGAAAATATTGATAATAACGAGAAAACGAGCATAAAAAAGAAGGAAATATGCATCGAAACAAAGGAATCATTGATCATAACGAGAAAACGAGCAAAAAGGAGGAAATCTGCATTGAAACTAATGAAATGTTGATCGTACAAGAAAAGGAGCATCAAAATGATGGAAATATGCATTGAAACAGAGGAAATGTTGATCGTAACGAGAAAATGAGTATTAAAATTAAGGAAATATTCATCGAAACGAAGGAAATATTGATCGTAATGAGAAAATGAGCATCAAAATAAAGGAAATATGCATCGAAACGAAGGAAACATTGATCATAACGAGAAAATGAGTATTAAAATTAAGGAAATATTCATCAAAACTAAAGAAATATTAATCGTAATGAGAAAATGAGCATCAAAATGAAGGAAATATGCATCGAAACAATGAAAATATTGATCATAACGAGAAAACGAGCATCAAAATGAAGGAAATATGCATTGAATAAAGGAAACATTGATCATAACGAGAAAATGATCATTAAAAAGAAGGAAATCTGCATCGAAACGAATGAAATGTTGATCATACAAGTAAAGGAGCATCAAAATGAAGGAAATATGCATTGAAATGAAGGAAATATTGATCGTAACGAGAAAATAAGCATTAAAATGAAGGAAATATTCATCGAAACGAAGGAAATATTGATCGTAATGAGAAAATGAGCATCAGAATGAGGGAAATATGTATCGAAACAAAGGAAATATTGATCATAACGAGAAAACGAGCATCAAAATGAAGGAAATATGCATCGAAACGAATGAAATGTTGATCGTATAATAAAAGGAGCATCAAAATGAAGGAAATATGCATCGAAATGAAGGAAATATTGATCGTAACGAGAAAATGAGCATTAAAATGAAGGAAATATTCATCGAAACGAAGGAAATATTGATCGTAATGAGATAAGGAGCGTTAAAATAAAAGAAATATCCATCGAAACAAAGGAAATAATGATCATAAGGAGAAAACGATCATCAAAAAGAAGAAAATCTGCATCGAAACGAATGAAATGTTGATCGTAAAAAGAAAAGGAGCATCAAAATGAAGTAAATATGCATCGAAAAAAAGGAAATGCTGATCGTAACGAAAAAAAGTGCATCAAAATAATGGAATATGCTTCAAAACGAAGGAATTGTTGATCGTAACCAGAAAAGGAGCATCAAAATCAAAATAATGGAAATATGGATCGAAACGAATGAAATGTTGATGGTAAAAAGAAAAGTAGCATCAAAATGTAGGAAATATGCATCGTAACGAAAGAAATATTTATCGTAACGAGAAAATGAGCATCAAAATAAAGAAAATATTCATCGAAACGAAGGTAATATTGATCATAACGACAAAATGATCATCAAAAAGAAGGAAATCTGCATCGAAGCGAATGAAATATTGATCATAACAAGAAAAGGAGCATGAAAATGAAGGAAATATGCATCGAAAAGAAGGAAATATTGATCGTAACGAGAAAGTGAGCATCAAAATGAAGGAAATATGCGTCGAAAAGAAGGAAATGTTGATCGTAATGACAAAAGGAGCATCAAAATGAAGGAAAAATACATCAAAACGATGGAAATGTAGATCGTAACGAGAAAAGGAGCATCAAAATGAAGGAAATATTCATCAAAATGAAGGAAATGCCGATCGTAATGAGAAAAAGGGCATCAAAATGAATGAAATATGCATCGAAAGAAAGGAAATATTGATCATAATGAGAAAACGATCATCAAAAAGAAGGAAATCTGCATCGAAACGAGTGAAATGTTGATCATAACAAGAAAAGGAGCATCAAAATGAAGGAAATATGCATCGAAACAAAGGAAATGTCGATCATAATGAGAAAATGAGCATTAAAATGAAGGAAATATTCATCGAAACCGAAGGAAATATCGATCGTAATGAGAAAAAGAGCATCAAAATGAAGAAAATATGCATCGAAACAAAGGAAATATTGATCGTAACGACAAAAGGAGCATCAAAATGAAGGAAATATGCATCGAAACGAAGGAAATATTGATTGTAACGAGAAAATAAGCATCAAAATGAAGGAAATATTCATCGAAACGGAGAAAATGTTGATCGTAACGAGAAAATGAGCATCAAAATGTAGGAAATATGCATCGAAATGAAGTTAATATTGATTATAACGAGAAAATGAGAATCAAAACTAAGGAAATATGCATCGAAATGAAGTTAATATTGATCGTAACGAGAAAATGAGAATCAAAAGTAAGGAAATATGCATCGAAACAAAGGAAATATTGATCGTAACGAGAGCATCAAAAAGAAGGAAATCTGCATCGAAATGGATGAAATGTTGATCGTAACAAGTAGGGATGGCAATGGGACGGGTATTTCCGGGTACTCGGTCTACCCGAACCCTAATGGGTAGGGTACGGGTAGTTGTAAACGGGTTTGGGACGGATACGGGTAGTTGTAAGAAATACCCGTTAGGGTTTGGGACGGGTACGGGTAATGCCTCAAAACCCGCGGGTACCCCGATAATATAATTTTTTTTATATAAAATTTAATATATATTATATAATTTATATATTATAAGATGGTTTATATATTTAATTAATAGTTATAAGTTTTATTTAATCATATTTATTAAATATTTATTTAAAATAATAGAATTTATATTATATTTATTTTATATTTAATTAATAATAATGTGATTTTTATTATTATAATTATTTAGACAATAAAAAAATATAAATATATATAAAATAAATGAATATTAAATGGGTATGGGTACCCGCGGGTATTGCTAAACGGTAACGGGACGGGTACGGGTACCATAATAAATTTTTTAAATGGGACGGATACGGTTACGGGTAGTTATTTTTTAATCAGATACGGGTACGGGTATCTCAAAATAAGCGGGTACCCTACCCGTTGCCATCCCTAGTAACAAGAAAAGGAGCATCAACATGAATTAAATATGTATCGAAACGAAGGAAATGCTGATCGTAACGAGAAAATGAGCATCAAAATGAAGGAAATATGCATTGAAACGAAGGAAATATTGATCGTAACGAGAAAATAAGCATCAAAATGAAGGAAATATGCATCGAAACGAAGGAAATGTTGATCGTAACGAGAAAATAAGCATTAAAATGAAGGAATGATGCATCGAAACGAAGGTAATGTTGATCATAAAGAGAAAATGAGAATCAAAATGAAGGAAATATGCATCGAAACGAAGGAAATATTAATCGTAACGAGAAAAGGAGTATCGAAATGAATGACATGTTGATCGTAAGAAGAAAAAGAGCATCAACATGAAGGAAATATGCATCGAAACGAAGGAAATGTTGATCGTAACGAGAAAATGAGCATCAAAATGAAGGAAATATTCATCGAAAAGAAGAAAATATAGATCGTAATGAGAAAATGAGCATGAAAATAAAGGAAATATGCATCAAAACAAAAGAAAATATTGATAATAACGAGAAAACGAGCATAAAAAAGAAGGAAATATGCATCGAAACAAAGGAATCATTGATCATAACTAGAAAACGAGCATAAAAGGAGGAAATCTGCATTGAAACTAATGAAATGTTGATCGTACAAGAAAAGGAGCATCAAAATGATGGAAATATGCATTGAAACAGAGGAAATGTTGATCGTAACGAGAAAATGAGTATTAAAATTAAGGAAATATTCATCGAAACGAAGGAAATATTGATCGTAATGAGAAAATGAGCATCAAAATAAAGGAAATATGCATCGAAACGAAGGAAACATTGATCATAACGAGAAAATGATCATCAAAAAGAAGGAAATCTGCATCGTAACGAATGAAATGTTGATCGTACAAGAAAAGTAGCATCAAAATGAAGGAAATATGCATCGAAACGAAGGAAATGTTAATCGTAATGAGAAAATGAGCATTTAAAATGAAGGAAATATCCATCGAAAAGAAGGAAATATTGATCGAATGAGAAAAGGAGCATAAAAATGAAGAAAATATGCATCAAAACAAAGGAAATAATTATCATAAGAAGAAAATGAGCATTAAAAAGAAGAAAATCTGAATCGAAACGAATGAAATGTTGATCGTAAAAAGAAAAGGAGCATCAAAATGAAGTAAATATGCATCGAAAAAAAGGAAATGCTGATCGTAACGAAAAAAAGTGCACCAAAATAATGGAATATGCTTCAAAACGAAGGAATTGTTGATCGTAACCAGAAAAGGAGCATCAAAATCAAAATAATGGAAATATGGATCGAAACGAATGAAATGTTGATGGTAACAAGAAAAGTAGCATCAAAATGTAGGAAATATGCATCGTAACGAAAGAAATATTTATCGTAACGAGAAAATGAGCATCCAAAATAACGGAAATATTCATCGATACGAAGGTAATATTGATCATAATGAGAAAACGAGTATCAAAAAGAAGGAAATCTACATCGAAACAAATGAAATATTGATCGTAACAAGAAAAAGAGCATGAAAGAAGGAAATATGCATCAAAACGAAGGAAATATTAATCTTAACGAGAAAGTGAGCATCAAAATGAAGAAAATATGCGTCGAAAAGAAGGAAATGTTGATCGTAATGAGAAAAGGAGCATCAAAATGAAGGAAATATGCATCAAAACGAAGGAAATGTTGATCCTAACGAGAAAAGGAGCATCAAAATGAAGGAAATATTCATCGAAACGAAGGAAATGCTGATCGTAATGAGAAAAGGAGCATCAAAATGAATGAAATATGCATCGAAACAAAGGAAATATTGATCATAACGAGAAAATGATCATCAAAAAGAAGGAAATCTGCATCGAAATGAATGAAATGTTGATCATAACAAGAAAAGGAGCATCAAAATAAAGAAAATATGCATCAAAATAAATGAAATATCGATCATAACGAGAAATTGAGCATTAAAATGAAGGCAATATTCATCAAAACGAAGGAAATGTCGATCGTAATGAGAAAAGGAGCATCAAAATGAAGAAAATATGCATCGAAACAAAGGAAATATTGATCATAACGAGAAAACAATCATCAAAAAGAAGTAAATCCGCATCGAAACGAATAAAATATTGATCATAACAAGAAAAGGAGCATCAAAATGAAGGAAATATGCATCGAAACAAAGGAAATGTCGATCATAATGAGAAAATGAGCATTAAAATGAGGGAAATATTCATCGAAACGAAGGAAATGTCGATCGTAATGAGAAAAGGAGCATCAAAATGAAAAAAATATGCATCGAAACAAAGGAAATATTAATCGTAACGAGAAAAGGAGCATCAAAATGAAGGAAATATGCATCGAAACGAAGGAAATATTGATTGTAACGAGAAAATAAGCATCAAAATGAAGGAAATATGCATCGAAACGAAGAAAATATTGATCGTAACGAGAAAAGGAGCATCAAAATGTAGGAAATATGCATCGAAATGAAGTTAATATTGATCGTAACGAGAAAATGAGAATCAAAACTAAGGAAATATGCATCGAAATGAAGTTAATATTGATCGTAACGAGAAAATGAGAATCAAAACTAAGGAAATATGCATCGAAACAAAGGAAATATTGATCGTAACGAGAGCATCAAAAAGAAGGAAATCTGCATCGAAATGGATGAAATGTTGATCGTTACAAGAAAAGGAGCATCAAAATGAAGTAAATATGTATCGAAACGAAGGAAATATTGATCGTAACGAGAAAATGAGCATCAAAATGAAGAAAATATGCATTAAAACGAAGGAAATATTGATCGTAACGAGAAAATAAGCATCAATATGAAGGAAATATGCATCGAAACGAAAGAAATGTTGATCCTAACGAGAAAATAAGCATTAAAATGAAGGAATGATGCATCGAAACAAAGGTAATGTTGATCATAAAGAGAAAATGAGAAACAAAACGAAGGAAATATGCATCGAAATGAAGGAAATATTAATCGTAACGAGAAAAGGAGTATCGAAATGAATGAAATGTTGATCGTAACAAGAAAAGGAGCATTAACATGAAGGAAATATGCATCGAAACTAAGGAAATGTTGATCGTAACGAGAAAATGAGCATCAAAATGAAGGAAATATTCATCGAAAAGAAGGAAATATTGATCGTAATGAGAAAATGAACATAAAAATAAAGGAAATATGCATCGAAACAAAAGGAAATATTGATCATAACGAGAAAACGAGCATCAAAAAGAAGGAAATATGCATCGAAACAAAGGAAACATTGATCATAACGAGAAAACGAGCATAAAAGGAGGAAATCCGCATCGAAACGAATGAAATGTTGATCGTACAAGAAAAGGAGCATCAAAATGATGGAAATATGCATCGAAACAAAGGAAATATTGATCGTAACGAGAAAATGAGTATTAAAATTAAGGAAATATTCATCGAAACGAAGGAAATATTGATCGTAATGAGAAAATGAGCATCAAAATGAGGGAAATATGCATAGAAACAAAGGAAATATTGATCATAACGAGAAAACGAGCATCAAAATTAAGGAAATATGCATCGAAACGAATGAAATATTAATCGTACAAGAAAAGGAGCATCAAAATAAAGGAAATATGCATCGAAACAAAGGAAATATTGATCGTAACAAGAAAATGAGCTATAAAATAAAGGAAATATTCATCGAAACGAAGGAAATATTGATCGTATTGAGAAAAGAAGCATTAAAAAGAAGGAAATATGCGCCGAAACAAAGGAAATAATGATCATAAGGAGAAAACGATCATCAAAAAGAAGAAAATCTGCATCGAAACGAATGCAATGTTGATCGTAAAAAGAAAAGGAGCATCAAAATAAAGTAAATATGCATCGAAAAAGAGGAAATGCTGATCGTAACGAGAAAAAGTGCACCAAAATATAAGGAATATGTTTCAAAACGAAGGAATTGTTGATCGTAACGAGAAAATGGGCATCAAAATCAAAATGATGGAAATATGGAGCGAAATGAATGAAATGTTGATCGTAACAAGAAAAGTAGCATCAAAATGAAGGAAATATACATCGTAACGAAAGAAATATTTATCGTAACGAGAAAATGAGCATCAAAATAAAGAATATTCATCGAAACGAAGGTAATATTGATCATAACGACAAATCGATCATGAAAAAGAAGGAAATCTGCATCGAAACGAATGAAATATTGATCGTAACAAGAAAAGGAGCATGAAAATGAAGGAAATATGCATCGAAACGAAGGAAATATTGACCGTAACGAGAAAGTGAGCATCAAAATGAAGGAAATATGTATTGAAAAGAAGTAAATGTTGATCGTAATGAGAAAAGGAGCATCAAAATGAAGGAAATATACATCGAAACATAGGAAATATTGATCGTAACGAGAAAATGAGAATCAAAACGATGGAAATATATATAGAAACCAAGGAAATATTGATCGTAATGAGAAAATGAGCATAAAAAAGAAGGAAATCAGCATCGAAATAAATGAAATGTTGATTGTAACAAGAAAAAGAGCATCAAAATAAAGGAAATTCGCATGGAAACGAAGGAAATGTTGATCATAACGAGAAAATGAGCATTAAAATGAAGGAAATATTCATCAAAACGAAGGAAATGTTGATCGTAAAGAGAAAAGGAGCATCAAAATGAAGGAAATATTCATCGAAACGAAGGAAATGCTGATCGTAATGAGAAAAGGGGCATCAAAATGAATTAAATATGCATCGAAACAAAGGAAATATTGATCATAACGAGAAAACGATCATCAAAAAGAAGGAAATCTGCATCGAAACGAATGAAATGTTGATCATAACAAGAAAAGGAGCATCAAAATGAAGGAAATATGCAACGAAACGAATAAAATATTGATCGTAACAAGAAAAGGAGCATCAAAATAAAGTAAATATGTATCAAAATGAAAGAAATATTGATCGTAACAAGAAAAGGAACATCAAAATGAAGGAAATATTCATCGAAACGAAGGAAATGCTGATCGTAATGAGAAAAGGGGCATCAAAATGAATTAAATATGCATCGAAACAAAGGAAATATTGATCATAACGAGAAAATGATCATCAAAAAGAAGGAAATCTGCATCGAAACGAATGAAATGTTGATCATAACAAGTAAAGGAGCATCAAAATGAAGGAAATATGCATCGAAACAAAGGAAATGTAGATCATAATGAGAAAATGAGCATCAAAATTAAGGAAATATGCATCGAAACGAAGAAAATTTTGATCGTAACGAGAAAAGGAGCATCAAAATGAAGGAAATATGCATCGAAATGAAGTTAATATTGATAGTAACGAGAAAATGAGAATCAAAATGAAGGAAATATGCATCGAAACAAAGGAAATAATAATCGTAACGAGAGCATCAAAAAGAAGGAAATTTGCATCGAAACGAATGAAATGTTCATCGTAACAAGAAAAGGAGCATCAAAATAAAGTAAATATGTAACAAAACGAAGGAAATGTTGATCGTAACGAGAAAATGAGCATCAAAATGAAGGAAATATGCATCGAAATGAAGGAAATATTGATCGTAATGAGAAAATAAGCATCAAAATGAAGGAAATATGCATCGAAACGAAGGAAATGTTGATCGTAACGAGAAAATGAGCATTAAAATTAAGGAATGATGCATCGAAACGAAGGTAATGTCGATCATAAAGAGAAAAAAGAATCAAAACGAAAGAAATATGCATCGAAACGAAGGAAATATTAATCGTAATAAGAAAAGGAGTATCAAAATAAATGAAATTTTGATCGTAACAAGAAAAGGAGCATCAACATGAAGGAAATATGCATCGAAACGAGGGAAATGTTGATCGTAACGAGAAAATGAGCATCAAAATGAAGGAAATATTCATCGAAATGAAGGAAATATTGTTGGTAACGAGAAAATGAGCATCAACATGAAGGAAATATGTATCGAAACAAAAGGAAATATTGATCATAACGAAAAATGAGCATCAAAAAGAAGGAAATATGCATCGAAACAATGGAAACATTGATCATAACAAGAAAATGAGCATAAAAGGAAGAAATCTGCATCGAAACTAATGAAATGTTGATCGTACAAGAAAAGGAGCATCAAAATGATGAAATATGCATCGAAACAAAGGAAATGTAGATCGTAAAGAGAAAATGAGTATTAAAATTAAGGAAATATTCATCGAAACGAATGAAATATTGATCGTAATGAGAAAATGAGCATCAAAATGAAGGAAATATGCATCGAAACAATGAAAATATTGATCATAACGAGAAAACGAGCATCAAAATGAAGGAAATATGCATCGAAATAAAGGAAACATTGATCATAATGAGAAAATGATCATCAAAAAGAAGGAAATCTGCATCGAAACGAATGAAATGTTGATCGTACAAGAAAAGGAGCATCAAAATGAAGGAAAAATGCATCGAAATGAAGTTAATATTGATAGTAACGAGAAAATGAGAATCAAAATGAAGGAAATATGTATCGAAACAAAGGAAATATTAATCGTAACGAGAGCATCAAAAAGAAGGAAATCTGCATCGAAACGAATGAAATGTTGATCGTACAAGAAAAGGAGCATCAAAATGAAGGAAATATGCATTGAAACAAAGGAAATGTTGATGGTAACGAGAAAATAAGCATTAAAATGAAGGAAATATTCATCGAAACGAAGGAAATATTGATCGTAATGAGAAAATGAGCATCAAAATGAGGGAAATATGCATCGAAACAAAGGAAATATTGATCATAACAAGAAAACGAGCATCAAAATTAAGGAAATATGCATCGAAACGAATTAAATATTAATCGTACAAGAAAAGGAGCATCAAAATAAAGGAAATATGCATCGAAACAAAGGAAATATTGATCGTAACTCGAAAATGAGCTATAAAATAAAGGAAATATTCATCGAAATGAAGGAAATATTGATCGTATTGAGAAAAGAAGCATTAAAAAGAAGGAAATATGCGCCGAAACAAAGGAAATAATGATCATAAGGAGAAAACGATCATCAAAAAGAAGAAAATCTGTATCGAAACGAATGAAATGTTGATCGTAAAAAGAAAAGGAGCATCAAAATAAAGAAAATATGCATAGAAAAAAAGGAAATGCTGATCGTAACGAGAAAAAGTGCACCAAAATTAAGGAATATGTTTCAAAACGAAGGAATTGTTGATCGTAACGAGAAAATGGGCATCAAAATCAAAATGATGGAAATATGGATCGAAATGAATGAAATGTTGATCGTAACAAGAAAAGTAGCATCAAAATGAAGGAAATATATATCGTAACGAAAGAAATATTTATCGTAACGAGAAAATGAGCATCAAAATAAAGAATATTCATCGAAACGAAGGTAATATTGATCATAACGACAAATCGATCATCAAAAAGAGGGAAATCTGCATCGAAACGAATGAAATATTGATCATAACAAGAAAAGGAGCATGAAAATGAAGGAAATATGCATCGAAACGAAGGAAATATTGATCGTAACGAGAAAGTGAGCATCAAAATGAAGGAAATATGCGTAGAAAAGAAGGAAATGTTGATCGTAATGAGAAAAGGAGCATCAAAATGAAGGAAATATGCATCGAAACATAGGAAATATTGATCGTAATGAGAAAATGAGAATCAAAACGATGGAAATATATATAGAAACCAAGGAAATATTGATCGTAATGAGAAAATGAGCATAAAAAAGAAGGAAATCAGCATCGAAATAAATGAAATGTTGATTGTAACAAGAAAAAGAGCTTCAAAATAAAGGAAATACGCATGGAAACGAAGGAAAAGTTGATCATAACGAGAAAATGAGCATTAAAATGAAGGAAATATTCATCAAAACGAAGGAAATGTTGATCGTAAAGAGAAAAGGAGCATCAAAATGAAGGAAATATTCATCGAAACGAAGGAAATCCTGATCGTAATGAGAAAAGGGGCATCAAAATGAATTAAATATGCATCGAAACAAAGGAAATATTGATCATAACGATAAAACGATCATCAAAAAGAAGGAAATCTGCATCGAAACGAATGAAATGTTGATCATAACAAGAAAAGGAGCATCAAAATGAAGGAAATATGCAACGAAACGAATAAAATATTGATCGTAACAAGAAAAGGAGCATCAAAATAAAGTAAATATGTATCAAAACGAAAGAAATGTTGATCGTAACGAGAAAAGGAGCATCAAAATGAAGGAAATATTCATCGAAACGAAGGAAATGCTGATCGTAATGAGAAAAGGGGCATCAAAATAAATTAAATATGCATTGAAACAAAGGAAATATTGATCATAACGAGAAAACGATCATCAAAAAGAAAGAAATCTGCATCGAAACGAATGAAATGTTGATCATAACAAGAAAAGGAGCATCAAAATGAAGGAAATATGCAACGAAACGAATAAAATATTGATCGTAACAAGAAAAGGAGCATCAAAATAAAGTAAATATGTATCAAAACGAAAGAAATATTGATCGTAACGAGAAAAGGAGCATCAAAATGAAGGAAATATTCATCAAAACAATGGAAATGCTGATCGTAATGAGAAAAGGGGCATCAAAATGAATTAAATATGCATCGAAACAAAGGAAATATTGATCATAATGAGAAAATGATCATAAAAAAGAAGGAAATCTGCATCGAAACGAATGAAATGTTGATCATAACAAGAAAAGGAGCATCAAAATGAAGGAAATATGCAACGAAACGAATAAAATATTGATCGTAACAAGAAAAGGAGCATCAAAATAAAGTAAATATGTATCAAAACGAAAGAAATATTGATCGTAACGAGAAAAGGAGCATCAAAATGAAGGAAATATTCATCGAAACGAAGGAAATGCTGATCGTAATGAGAAAAGGGGCATCAAAATGAATTAAATATGCATCGAAACAAAGGAAATATTGATCATAACGAGAAAACGATCATCAAAAAGAAAGAAATCTGCATCGAAACGAATGAAATGTTGATCATAACAAGAAAAGGAGCATCAAAATGAAGGAAATATGCAACGAAACGAATAAAATATTGATCGTAACAAGAAAAGGAGCATCAAAATAAAGTAAATATGTATCAAAACGAAAGAAATATTGATCGTAACGAGAAAAGGAGCATCAAAATGAAGGAAATATTCATCGAAACGAAGGAAATGCTGATCGTAATGAGAAAGGGGGCATCAAAATGAATTAAATATGCATCGAAACAAAGGAAATATTGATCATAAAGAGAAAATGATCATCAAAAAGAAGGAAATCTGCATCGAAACGAATGAAATGTTGATCATAACAAGTAAAGGAGCATCAAAATGAAGAAATATGCATCGAAACAAAGGAAATGTAGATCATAATGAGAATATGAGCATCAAAATTAAGGAAATATGCATCGAAACGAAGAAAATTTTGATCGTAACGAGAAAAAGAGTATCAAAATGAAGGAAATATGCATCGAAATGAAGTTAATATTGATAGTAACGAGAAAATGAGAATCAAAATGAAGGAAATATGCATCGAAACACAGGAAATATTAATCTTAACGAGAGCATCAAAAAGAAGGAAATTTGCATCGAAACGAATGAAATGTTCATCGTAACAAGAAAATGAGCATCAAAATAAAGTAAATATGTAACAAAACGAAGGAAATGTTGATCGTAACGAGAAAATGAGCATCAAAATGAAGGAAATATGCATCGAAACGAAGGAAATATTGATCGTAACGAGAAAATAAGCATCAAAATGAAGGAAATATGCATCGAAACGAAGGAAATGTTGATCGTAACGAGAAAATGAGCATTAAAATTAAGGAATGATGCATCGAAACGAAGGTAATATTGATCATAAAGAGAAAATAAGAATCAAAACGAAAGAAATATGCATCGAAACGAAGGAAATATTAATCGTAATGAGAAAAGGAGTATCGAAATAAATGAAATTTTGATCGTAACAAGAAAAGGAGCATCAAAATGAAGTATATATGCATCAAAACGAAGGAAATATTGATCGTAACGATAAACTAAGCATCAAAATGAAGGAAATATGCGTCGGAACAAAGGAAATGTTGATCGTATCGAGAAAAGGAGCATTATAATGATGAAATATGCATCAAAACAAAGGAAACGCTGATAGTAATGAGAAAGGAGCATCAAAATGAAGGAAATATGCATCGAAATGAAGGAAATATTGAACATAACGAGAAAACGAGCATCAAAAAGAAGGAAATATGCATCGAAACAAATGAAATGTTGATCATAACAAGAAAAGTAGCATCAAAATGAAGGAAATATGCATCGTAACGAAAGAAATATTGATCGTAACGAGAAAAGAAGCATCAAAATGAAGGAAATATGCATCGAAACGAAGGAAATGTTGATCGTAACGAGAAAAGGAGCATCAAAATGATGGAAATCTGCATAGAAACGAATGAAATGTTAATCGTAACTAGAAAAGGAGTATGAAAATGAAGGAAATATGCATTGAAATGAAGGAAATATTGATCGTAACGAGAAAGTGAGCATCAAAATGAAGGAAATATGCATCGAAACGAAGGAAATGTTGATCGTATTGAGAAAAGGAGCATCAAAGTGAAGGAAATATGCATCAAAACGAAGGAAATGCTTATCGTAATGAGAAAAGAAGCATCAAAATGAATGATATATGCATCGAAACAACGGAAATATTGATCATAACGATAAAACGATCATCAAAAAGAAGGAAATCTGCATCGAAACGAATGAAATGTTGATCATAACAAGAAAAGGAGCATCAAAATGAAGGAAATATGCAACGAAACGAATAAAATATTGATCGTAACAAGAAAAGGAGCATCAAAATAAAGTAAATATGTATCAAAACGAAAGAAATATTGATCGTAACGAGAAAAGGAGCATCAAAATGAAGGAAATATTCATCGAAACGAAGGAAATGCTGATCGTAATGAGAAAAGGGGCATCAAAATGAATTAAATATGCATCGAAAAGGAAATATTGATCATAACGAGAAAACGATCATCAAAAAGAAGGAAATCTGCATCGAAACAAATGAAATGTTGATCATAACAAGAAAAGGAGCATCAAAATGAAGGAAATATGCAACGAAACGAATAAAATATTGATCGTAACAAGAAAAGGAGCATGAAAATAAAGTAAATATGTATCAAAACGAAAGAAATATTGATCGTAACGAGAAAATGAGCATCAAAATGAAGGAAATATTCATCGAAACGAAGGAAATGCTGATCGTAATGAGAAAAGGGGCATCAAAATGAATTAAATATGCATCGAAACAAAGGAAATATTGATCATAAAGAGAAAATGATCATCAAAAAGAAGGAAATCTGCATCGAAACGAATGAAATGTTGATCATAACAAGTAAAGGAGCATCAAAATGAAGGAAATATGCATCGAAACAAAGGAAATGTAGATCATAATGAGAATATGAGCATCAAAATTAAGGAAATAAGAATCGAAACGAAGAAAATTTTGATCGTAATGAGAAAAAGAGTATCAAAATGAAGGAAATATGCATCGAAATGAAGTTAATATTGATAGTAACGAGAAAATGAAAATCAAAATGAAGGAAATATGCATCGAAACAAAGGAAATATTAATCTTAACGAGAGCATCAAAAAGAAGGAAATTTGCATCGAAACGAATGAAATGTTCATCGTAACAAGAAAAGGAGCATCAAAATAAAGTAAATATGTAACAAAACGAAGGAAATGTTGATCGTAACGAGAAAATGAGCATCAAAATGAAGGAAATATGCATCGAAACGAAGGAAATATTGATCGTAACGAGAAAATAACCATCAAAATAAAGGAAATATGCATCGAAACGAAGGAAATGTTGATCGTAACGAGAAAATGAGCATTAAAATTAAGGAATGATGCATCGAAACGAAGGTAATATTGATCATAAAGAGAAAATAAGAATCAAAACGAAAGAAATATGCATCGAAACGAAGGAAATATTAATCGTAATGAGAAAAGGAGTATCGAAATAAATGAAATTTTGATCGTAACAAGAAAATGAGCATCAAAATGAAGTATATATGCATCAAAACGAAGGAAATATTGATCGTAACGATAAACTAAGCATCAAAATGAAGGAAATATGCGTCGGAACAACGGAAATGTTGATCGTATCGAGGAAAGGAGCATTATAATGATGAAATATGCATCAAAACAAAGGAAACGCTGATAGTAATGAGAAAAGGAGCATCAAAATGAAGGAAATATGCATCGAAATGAAGGAAATATTGAACATAACGAGAAAACGAGCATCAAAAAGAAGGAAATATGCATCAAAACAAATGAAATGTTGATCATAACAAGAAAAGTAGCATCAAAATGAAGGAAATATGCATCGTAACGAAAGAAATATTGATCGTAACGAGAAAAGAAGCATCAAAATGAAGGAAATATGCATCGAAACGAAGGAAATGTTGATCGTAACGAGAAAAGGAGCATCAAAATGATGGAAATCTGCATAGAAACGAATGAAATGTTGATCGTAACAAGAAAAGGAGTATGAAAATGAAGGAAATATGCATTGAAACGAAGGAAATATTGATCGTAACGAGAAAGTGAGCATCAAAATGAAGGAAATATGCATCGAAACGAAGGAAATGTTGATCGTATTGAGAAAAGGAGCATCAACGTGAAGGAAATATTCATCAAAACGAAGGAAATGCTTATCGTAATGAGAAAAGGAGCATCAAAATGAATGATATATGCATCGAAACAAAGGAAATATTGATCATAACGAGAAAACGATCATCAAAAAGAAGGAAATCTGCATCGAAACGAATGAAATGTTGATCATAACAAGAAGAGGAGCTTCAAAATGAAGGAAATATGTATCGAAACAAAGGAAACGTCGATCATAACGAGAAAATGAGCATTAAAATGAAGGAAATATTCGTCGAAACGAATGAAATGTCGATCATAATGAGAAAAGGAGCATCAAAATGAAGAAAATATGCATCGAAACAAAGGAAATATTGATCGTAACGAGAAAAAGAGCATCAAAATGAAGGAAATATGCATTAAAACGAAGGAAATATTGATTGTACCGAGAAAATAAGCATCAAAATGAAGGAAATATGCATCGAAACAAAGGAAATGTTGATCGTAACGAGAAAAGGAGCATCAAAATGAAGAAAATATGCATCGAAACGCAGAAAATGTTGATCGTAACGAGAAAAGGAGCATCAAAATGAAGAAAATATGCATCGAAAAGAAGAAAATGTTGATCGTAACGAGAAAAGGAGCATCAAAATGAAGGAAATATGCATCGAAATGAAGTTAATATTGATAGTAATGAGAAAATGAGAATCAAAATGAAGGAAATATGCATCGAAAAAAAGGAAATATTAATCGTAACGAGCGCATCAAAAAGAAGGAAATCTGCATCGAAACTAATGAAATGTTGATCGTAACAAGAAATTGAGCATCAAAATGAAGGAAATATGCATCGAAACGAAGGAAATATTGATCGTAATGAGAAAATAAGCATCAAAACGAAGGAAATATGCATCGAAACGAAGTAAATGTTGATTGTAACGAGAAAATGAGCATTAAAATAAAGGAATGATGCATCGAAATGAAAGTAATGTTGATCATAAAGAGAAAATGAGAATCAAAACGAAGGAAATATGCATCGAAACGAAGGAAATATTAATCGTAACGAGAAAAGGAGTATCAAAATGAATGAAATTTTGATCGTAACAAGAAAAGGAGCATCAACAAGGAAATATGCATTGAATAGAAGGAAATGTTGATCGTAACGAGAAAATGAGCATCAAAATGAAGGAAATATTCATCGAAATGAAGGAAATATTGATCGTAACGAGAAAATGAGCATCAAAATGAAGGAAATATGCATCGAAACTAAAGGAAATGTTTATCATAACGAGAAAACGAGCATCAAAAAGAAGGAAATATGCATCGAAACAAAGGAAACATTGATCATAACAAGAAAATGAGCATAAAAGGAGGAAATCTGCATCGAAACAAATGAAATGTTGATCGTACAATAAAAGGAGCATCAAAATGATGAAATATGCATCGAAACAAAGCAAATGTTGATCGTAACGAGAAAATGAGTATTAAAATTAAGGAAATATTCATCGAAACAAAGGAAATATTGATCGTAATGAGAAAATAAGCATCAAAATGAGGGAAATATGCATAGAAACAAAGGAAATATTGATCATAACGGGAAAACGAGCATAAAAATTAAGGAAATATGCATCGAAACAAATGAAATATTAATCGTACAAGAAAAGGAGCATCAAAATAAAGGAAATATGCATCGAAACAAAGGAAATATTGATCGTAACAAGAAAATAAGCTATAAAATAAAGGAAATATTCATCGAAACGAAGGGAATATTGATCGTATTGAGAAAAGAAGCATTAAAAAGAAGGAAATATGCGCCGAAACAAAGGAAATAATGATCATAAGGAGAAAACGATCATCAAAAAGAAGAAAATCTGCATCGAAACGAATGAAATGTTGATCGTAAAAAGAAAAGGAGCATCAAAATAAAGTAAATATGCATCAAAAAAGAGGAAATGCTGGTCGTAACGAGAAAAAGTGCACCAAAATTAAGGAATATGTTTCAAAATGAAGGAATTGTTGATCGTAACGAGAAAATGGGCATCAAAATCAAAATGATGGAAATATGGATCGAAATGAATGAAATGTTGATTGTAACAAGAAAAGTAGCATCAAAATGAAGGAAATATACATCGTAACGAAAGAAATATTTATCGTAACAAGAAAATGAGCATCAAAATAAAGAATATTCATCGAAACGAAGGTAATATTGATCATAACGACAAATCGATCATCAAAAAGAGGGAAATCTGCATCGAAACGAATGAAATATTGATCGTAACAAGAAAAGGAGCATGAAAATGAAGGAAATATGCATCGAAATGAAGGAGATATTGATCGTAACGAGAAAGTGAGCATCAAAATGAAGGAAATATGCGTAGAAAAGAAGGAAATGTTAATCGCAATGAGAAAAGGAGCATCAAAATGAAGGAAATATGCATCGAAACATAGGAAATATTGATCGTAACGAGAAAATGAGAATCAAAACGATGGAAATATATATAGAAACCAAGGAAATATTGATCGTAATGAGAAAATGAGCATAAAAAAGAAGGAAATCAGCATCGAAATAAATGAAATGTTGATTGTAACAAGAAAAAGAGCATCAAAATAAAGGAAATACGCATGGAAATGAAGGAAATGTTGATCATAACGAGAAAATGAGCATTAAAATGAAGAAAATATTCATCAAAACGAAGGAAATGTTGATCATAACAAGAAAAGGAGCATCAAAATGAAGGAAATATGCAACGAAACGAATAAAATATTGATCGTAACAAGAAAAGGAGCATCAAAATAAAGTAAATATGTATCAAAACGAAAGAAATATTGATCGTAACGAGAAAAGGAGCATCAAAATGAAGGAAATATTCATCAAAACAAAGGAAATGCTGATCGTAATGAGAAAAGGGGCATCAAAATGAATTAAATATGCATCGAAACAAAGGAAATATTGATCATAATGAGAAAATGATCATAAAAAAGAAGGAAATCTGCATCGAAACGAATGAAATGTTGATCATAACAAGTAAAGGAGCATCAAAATGAAGGAAATATGCATCGAAACAAAGGAAATGTAGATCATAATGAGAAAATGAGCATCAAAATTAAGGAAATATGCATCGAAACGAAGAAAATTTTGATCGTAACGAGAAAAGGAGCATCAAAATGAAGGAAATATGCATCGAAATGAAGTTAATATTGATAGTAACGAGAAAATGAGAATCAAAATGAAGGAAATATGCATCGAAATAAAGGAAATAATAATCGTAACGAGAGCATCAAAAAGAAGGAAATTTGCATCGAAACGAATGAAATGTTCATCGTAACAAGAAAAGGAGCATCAAAATAAAGTAAATATGTAACAAAACGAAGGAAATGTTGATCGTAACGAGAAAATGAGCATCAAAATGAAGGAAATATGCATCGAAACGAAGGAAATATTGATCGTAACGAGAAAATAACCATCAAAATAAAGGAAATATGCATCGAAACGAAGGAAATGTTGATCGTAACGAGAAAATGAGCATTAAAATTAAGGAATGATGCATCGAAACGAAGGTAATATTGATCATAAAGAGAAAATAAGAATCAAAACGAAAGAAATATGCATCGAAACGAAGGAAATATTAATCGTAATGAGAAAAGGAGTATCGAAATAAATGAAATTTTGATCGTAACAAGAAAATGAGCATCAAAATGAAGTATATATGCATCAAAACGAAGGAAATATTGATCGTAACGATAAACTAAGCATCAAAATGAAGGAAATATGCGTCGGAACAACGGAAATGTTGATCGTATCGAGGAAAGGAGCATTATAATGATGAAATATGCATCAAAACAAAGGAAACGCTGATAGTAATGAGAAAAGGAGCATCAAAATGAAGGAAATATGCATCGAAATGAAGGAAATATTGAACATAACGAGAAAACGAGCATCAAAAAGAAGGAAATATGCATCAAAACAAATGAAATGTTGATCATAACAAGAAAAGTAGCATCAAAATGAAGGAAATATGCATCGTAACGAAAGAAATATTGATCGTAACGAGAAAAGAAGCATCAAAATGAAGGAAATATGCATCGAAACGAAGGAAATGTTGATCGTAACGAGAAAAGGAGCATCAAAATGATGGAAATCTGCATAGAAACGAATGAAATGTTGATCGTAACTAGAAAAGGAGTATGAAAATGAAGGAAATATGCATTGAAACGAAGGAAATATTGATCGTAACGAGAAAGTGAGCATCAAAATGAAGGAAATATGCATCGAAACGAAGGAAATGTTGATCGTATTGAGAAAAGGAGCATCAACGTGAAGGAAATATTCATCAAAACGAAGGAAATGCTTATCGTAATGAGAAAAGGAGCATCAAAATGAATGATATATGCATCGAAACAAAGGAAATATTGATCATAACGAGAAAACGATCATCAAAAAGAAGGAAATCTGCATCGAAACGAATGAAATGTTGATCATAACAAGAAAAGGAGCTTCAAAATGAAGGAAATATGTATCGAAACAAAGGAAACGTCGATCATAACGAGAAAATGAGCATTAAAATGAAGGAAATATTCGTCGAAACGAATGAAATGTCGATCATAATGAGAAAAGGAGCATCAAAATGAAGAAAATATGCATCGAAACAAAGGAAATATTGATCGTAACGAGAAAAAGAGCATCAAAATGAAGGAAATATGCATTAAAACGAAGGAAATATTGATTGTACCGAGAAAATAAGCATCAAAATGAAGGAAATATGCATCGAAACAAAGGAAATGTTGATCGTAACGAGAAAAGGAGCATCAAAATGAAGAAAATATGCATCGAAACGCAGAAAATGTTGATCGTAACGAGAAAAGGAGCATCAAAATGAAGAAAATATGCATCGAAAAGAAGAAAATGTTGATCGTAACGAGAAAAGGAGCATCAAAATGAAGGAAATATGCATCGAAATGAAGTTAATATTGATAGTAATGAGAAAATGAGAATCAAAATGAAGGAAATATGCATCGAAAAAAAGGAAATATTAATCGTAACGAGCGCATCAAAAAGAAGGAAATCTGCATCGAAACTAATGAAATGTTGATCGTAACAAGAAATTGAGCATCAAAATGAAGGAAATATGCATCGAAACGAAGGAAATATTGATCGTAATGAGAAAATAAGCATCAAAACGAAGGAAATATGCATCGAAACGAAGTAAATGTTGATTGTAACGAGAAAATGAGCATTAAAATAAAGGAATGATGCATCGAAATGAAAGTAATGTTGATCATAAAGAGAAAATGAGAATCAAAACGAAGGAAATATGCATCGAAACGAAGGAAATATTAATCGTAACGAGAAAAGGAGTATCAAAATGAATGAAATTTTGATCGTAACAAGAAAAGGAGCATCAACAAGGAAATATGCATTGAATAGAAGGAAATGTTGATCGTAACGAGAAAATGAGCATCAAAATGAAGGAAATATTCATCGAAATGAAGGAAATATTGATCGTAACGAGAAAATGAGCATCAAAATGAAGGAAATATGCATCGAAACTAAAGGAAATGTTTATCATAACGAGAAAACGAGCATCAAAAAGAAGGAAATATGCATCGAAACAAAGGAAACATTGATCATAACAAGAAAATGAGCATAAAAGGAGGAAATCTGCATCGAAACAAATGAAATGTTGATCGTACAATAAAAGGAGCATCAAAATGATGAAATATGCATCGAAACAAAGCAAATGTTGATCGTAACGAGAAAATGAGTATTAAAATTAAGGAAATATTCATCGAAACAAAGGAAATATTGATCGTAATGAGAAAATAAGCATCAAAATGAGGGAAATATGCATAGAAACAAAGGAAATATTGATCATAACGGGAAAACGAGCATAAAAATTAAGGAAATATGCATCGAAACAAATGAAATATTAATCGTACAAGAAAAGGAGCATCAAAATAAAGGAAATATGCATCGAAACAAAGGAAATATTGATCGTAACAAGAAAATAAGCTATAAAATAAAGGAAATATTCATCGAAACGAAGGGAATATTGATCGTATTGAGAAAAGAAGCATTAAAAAGAAGGAAATATGCGCCGAAACAAAGGAAATAATGATCATAAGGAGAAAACGATCATCAAAAAGAAGAAAATCTGCATCGAAACGAATGAAATGTTGATCGTAAAAAGAAAAGGAGCATCAAAATAAAGTAAATATGCATCAAAAAAGAGGAAATGCTGGTCGTAACGAGAAAAAGTGCACCAAAATTAAGGAATATGTTTCAAAATGAAGGAATTGTTGATCGTAACGAGAAAATGGGCATCAAAATCAAAATGATGGAAATATGGATCGAAATGAATGAAATGTTGATTGTAACAAGAAAAGTAGCATCAAAATGAAGGAAATATACATCGTAACGAAAGAAATATTTATCGTAACAAGAAAATGAGCATCAAAATAAAGAATATTCATCGAAACGAAGGTAATATTGATCATAACGACAAATCGATCATCAAAAAGAGGGAAATCTGCATCGAAACGAATGAAATATTGATCGTAACAAGAAAAGGAGCATGAAAATGAAGGAAATATGCATCGAAACGAAGGAGATATTGATCGTAACGAGAAAGTGAGCATCAAAATGAAGGAAATATGCGTAGAAAAGAAGGAAATGTTAATCGCAATGAGAAAAGGAGCATCAAAATGAAGGAAATATGCATCGAAACATAGGAAATATTGATCGTAACGAGAAAATGAGAATCAAAACGATGGAAATATATATAGAAACCAAGGAAATATTGATCGTAATGAGAAAATGAGCATAAAAAAGAAGGAAATCAGCATCGAAATAAATGAAATGTTGATTGTAACAAGAAAAAGAGCATCAAAATAAAGGAAATACGCATGGAAATGAAGGAAATGTTGATCATAACGAGAAAATGAGCATTAAAATGAAGAAAATATTCATCAAAACGAAGGAAATGTTGATCATAACAAGAAAAGGAGCATCAAAATGAAGGAAATATGCAACGAAACGAATAAAATATTGATCGTAACAAGAAAAGGAGCATCAAAATAAAGTAAATATGTATCAAAACGAAAGAAATATTGATCGTAACGAGAAAAGGAGCATCAAAATGAAGGAAATATTCATCAAAACAAAGGAAATGCTGATCGTAATGAGAAAAGGGGCATCAAAATGAATTAAATATGCATCGAAACAAAGGAAATATTGATCATAATGAGAAAATGATCATAAAAAAGAAGGAAATCTGCATCGAAACGAATGAAATGTTGATCATAACAAGTAAAGGAGCATCAAAATGAAGGAAATATGCATCGAAACAAAGGAAATGTAGATCATAATGAGAAAATGAGCATCAAAATTAAGGAAATATGCATCGAAACGAAGAAAATTTTGATCGTAACGAGAAAAGGAGCATCAAAATGAAGGAAATATGCATCGAAATGAAGTTAATATTGATAGTAACGAGAAAATGAGAATCAAAATGAAGGAAATATGCATCGAAATAAAGGAAATAATAATCGTAACGAGAGCATCAAAAAGAAGGAAATTTGCATCGAAACGAATGAAATGTTCATCGTAACAAGAAAAGGAGCATCAAAATAAAGTAAATATGTAACAAAACAAAGGAAATGTTGATCGTAACGAGAAAATGAGCATCAAAATGAAGGAAATATGCATCGAAATGAAGGAAATATTGATCGTAATGAGAAAATAAGCATCAAAATGAAGGAAATATGCATCGAAACGAAGGAAATGTTGATCGTAACGAGAAAATGAGCATTAAAATTAAGGAATGATGCATCGAAACGAAGGTAATGTTGATCATAAAGAGAAAAAAGAATCAAAACGAAAGAAATATGCATCGAAAGGAAGGAAATATTAATCGTAATGAGAAAAGGAGTATCGAAATAAATGAAATTTTGATCGTAACAAGAAAAGGAGCATCAACATGAAGGAAATATGCATCGAAACGAAGGAAATGTTGATCGTAACGAGAAAATGAGCATCAAAATGATGGAAATATTCATCGAAACGAAGGAAATATTGTTCGTAACGAGAAAATGAGCATCAACATGAAGGAAATATGTATCGAAACAAAAGGAAATATTGATCATAACGAAAAAATGAGCATCAAAAAGAAGGAAATGTGCATCGAAACAAAGGAAACATTGATCATAACAAGAAAACGAGCATAAAAGGAAGAAATCTGCATCGAAACGAATGAAATGTTGATCGTACAAGAAAAGGAGCATCAAAATGATGGAAATATGCATCGAAACAAAGGAAATGTAGATCGTAACGAGAAAATGAGTATTAAAATTAAGGAAATATTCATCGAAACGAATGAAATATTGATCGTAATGAGAAAATGAGCATCAAAATGAAGGAAATATGCATCGAAACAATAAAAATATTGATCATAACGAGAAAACGAGCATCAAAATGAAGGAAATATGCATCGAAATAAAGGAAACATTGATCATAACGAGAAAATGATCATCAAAAAGAAGGAAATCTGCATCGAAACGAATGAAATGTTGATCGTACAAGAAAATGAGCATCAAAATGATGGAAAAATGCATCGAAATGAAGTTAATATTGATAGTAACGAGAAAATGAGAATCAAAATGAAGGAAATATGTATCGAAACAAAGGAAATATTTATCGTAACGAGAGCATCAAAAAGAAGGAAATCTGCATCGAAACGAATGAAATGTTGATCGTACAAGAAAATGAGCATCAAAATGAAGAAAATATGCATTGAAACGAAGGAAATGTTGATGGTAACGAGAAAATAAGCATTAAAATGAAGGAAATATTCATCGAAACGAAGGAAATATTGATCGTAATGAGAAAATGAGCATCAAAATGAGGGAAATATGCATCGAAACAAAGGAAATATTGATCATAACGAGAAAATGAGCATCAAAATTAAGGAAATATGCATCGAAATGAATGAAATATTAATCGTACAAGAAAAGGAGCATCAAAATAAAGGAAATATTGATCGTATTGAGAAAAGAAGCATTAAAAAGAAGGAAATATGCGCCGAAACAAAGGAAATAATGATCATAAGGAGAAAACGATCATCAAAAAGAAGAAAATCTGTATCGAAACGAATGAAATGTTGATCGTAAAAAGAAAAGGAGCATCAAAATAAAGAAAATATGCATAGAAAAAAAGGAAATGCTGATCGTAACGAGAAAAAGTGCACCAAAATTAAGGAATATGTTTCAAAACGAAGGAATTGTTGATCGTAACGAGAAAATGGGCATCAAAATCAAAATGATGGAAATATGGATCGAAATGAATGAAATGTTGATCGTAACAAGAAAAGTAGCATCAAAATGAAGGAAATATACATCGTAACGAAAGAAATATTTATCGTAACGAGAAAATGAGCATCAAAATAAAGAATATTCATCGTAACGAAGGTAATATTGATCATAACGACAAATCGATCATCAAAAAGAAGGAAATCTGCATCGAAACGAATGAAATATTGATCGTAACAAGAAAAGGAGCATGAAAATAAAGGAAATATGCATCGAAACGAAGGAAATATTGACCGTAACGAGAAAGTGAGCATCAAAATGAAGGAAATATGCATTGAAAAGAAGTAAATGTTGATCGTAATGAGAAAAGGAGCATCAAAATGAAGGAAATATGCATCGAAACATAGGAAATATTGATCGTAACGAGAAAATGAGAATCAAAACGATGGAAATATATATAGAAACCAAGGAAATATTGATCGTAATGAGAAAATGAGCATAAAAAAGAAGGAAATCAGCATCGAAATAAATGAAATGTTGATTGTAACAAGAAAAAGAGCATCAAAATAAAGGAAATACGCATGGAAACGAAGGAAATGTTGATCATAACGAGAAAATGAGCATTAAAATGAAGGAAATATTCATCAAAACGAAGGAAATGTTGATCGTAAAGAGAAAAGGAGCATCAAAATGAAGGAAATATTCATCGAAACGAAGGAAATGCTGATCGTAATGAGAAAAGGGGCATCAAAATGAATTAAATATGCATCGAAACAAAGGAAATATTGATCATAACGAGAAAACGATCATCAAAAAGAAGGAAATCTGCATCGAAACGAATGAAATGTTGATCATAACAAGAAAAGGAGCATCAAAATGAAGGAAATATGCAACAAAACGAATAAAATATTGATCGTAACAAGAAAAGGAGCATCAAAATAAAGTAAATATGTATCAAAATGAAAGAAATATTGATCGTAACGAGAAAAGGAACATCAAAATGAAGGAAATATTCATCGTAATGAGAAAAGGGGCATCAAAATGAATTAAATATGCATCGAAACAAAGGAAATATTGATCATACGAGAAAATGATCATCAAAAAGAAGGAAATCTGCATCGAAACGAATGAAATGTTGATCATAACAAGTAAAGGAGCATCAAAATGAAGGAAATATGCATCGAAACAAAGGAAATGTAGATCATAATGAGAAAATGAGCATCAAAATTAAGGAAATATGCATCGAAACGAAGAAAATTTTGATCGTAACGAGAAAAGGAGCATCAAAATGAAGGAAATATGCATCGAAATGAAGTTAATATTGATAGTAACGAGAAAATGAGAATCAAAATGAAGGAAATATGCATCGAAACAAAGGAAATAATAATCGTAACGAGAGCATCAAAAAGAAGGAAATTTGCATCGAAACGAATGAAATGTTCATCGTAACAAGAAAAGGAGCATCAAAATAAAGTAAATATGTAACAAAACGAAGGAAATGTTGATCGTAACGAGAAAATGAGCATCAAAATGAAGGAAATATGCATCGAAATGAAGGAAATATTGATCGTAATGAGAAAATAAGCATCAAAATGAAGGAAATATGCATCGAAACGAAGGAAATGTTGATCGTAACGAGAAAATGAGCATTAAAATTAAGGAATGATGCATCGAAACGAAGGTAATGTTGATCATAAAGAGAAAAAAGAATCAAAACGAAAGAAATATGCATCGAAACGAAGGAAATATTAATCGTAATAAGAAAAGGAGTATCAAAATAAATGAAATTTTGATCGTAACAAGAAAAGGAGCATCAACATGAAGGAAATATGCATCGAAACGAGGGAAATGTTGATCGTAACGAGAAAATGAGCATCAAAATGAAGGAAATATTCATCGAAACGAAGGAAATATTGTTGGTAACGAGAAAATGAGCATCAACATGAAGGAAATATGTATCGAAACAAAAGGAAATATTGATCATAACGAAAAATGAGCATCAAAAAGAAGGAAATATGCATCGAAACAATGGAAACATTGATCATAACAAGAAAATGAGCATAAAAGGAAGAAATATGCATCGAAACGAATGAAATGTTGATCGTACAAGAAAAGGAGCATCAAAATGATGAAATATGCATCGAAACAAAGGAAATGTAGATCGTAAAGAGAAAATGAGTATTAAAATTAAGGAAATATTCATCGAAACGAATGAAATATTGATCGTAATGAGAAAATGAGCATCAAAATGAAGGAAATATGCATCGAAACAATGAAAATATTTATCATAACGAGAAAACGAGCATCAAAATGAAGGAAATATGCATCGAAATAAAGGAAACATTGATCATAATGAGAAAATGATCATCAAAAAGAAGGAAATCTGCATCGAAACGAATGAAATGTTGATCGTACAAGAAAAGGAGCATCAAAATGAAGGAAAAATGCATCGAAATGAAGTTAATATTGATAGTAACGAGAAAATGAGAATCAAAATGAAGGAAATATGTATCGAAACAAAGGAAATATTAATCGTAACGAGAGCATCAAAAAGAAGGAAATCTGCATCGAAACGAATGAAATGTTGATCGTACAAGAAAAGGAGCATCAAAATGAAGGAAATATGCATTGAAACAAAGGAAATGTTGATGGTAACGAGAAAATAAGCATTAAAATGAAGGAAATATTCATCGAAACGAAGGAAATATTGATCGTAATGAGAAAATGAGCATCAAAATGAGGGAAATATGCATCGAAACAAAGGAAATATTGATCATAACAAGAAAACGAGCATCAAAATTAAGGAAATATGCATCGAAACGAATGAAATATTAATCGTACAAGAAAAGGAGCATCAAAATAAAGGAAATATGCATCGAAACAAAGGAAATATTGATCGTAACTCGAAAATGAGCTATAAAATAAAGGAAATATTCATCGAAATGAAGGAAATATTGATCGTATTGAGAAAAGAAGCATTAAAAAGAAGGAAATATGCGCCGAAACAAAGGAAATAATGATCATAAGGAGAAAACGATCATCAAAAAGAAGAAAATCTGTATCGAAACGAATGAAATGTTGATCGTAAAAAGAAAAGGAGCATCAAAATAAAGAAAATATGCATAGAAAAAAAGGAAATGCTGATCGTAACGAGAAAAAGTGCACCAAAATTAAGGAATATGTTTCAAAACGAAGGAATTGTTGATCGTAACGAGAAAATGGGCATCAAAATCAAAATGATGGAAATATGGATCGAAATGAATGAAATGTTGATCGTAACAAGAAAAGTAGCATCAAAATGAAGGAAATATATATCGTAACGAAAGAAATATTTATCGTAACGAGAAAATGAGCATCAAAATAAAGAATATTCATCGAAACGAAGGTAATATTGATCATAACGACAAATCGATCATCAAAAAGAGGGAAATCTGCATCGAAACGAATGAAATATTGATCATAACAAGAAAAGGAGCATGAAAATGAAGGAAATATGCATCGAAACGAAGGAAATATTGATCGTAACGAGAAAGTGAGCATCAAAATGAAGGAAATATGCGTAGAAAAGAAGGAAATGTTGATCGTAATGAGAAAAGGAGCATCAAAATGAAGGAAATATGCATCGAAACATAGGAAATATTGATCGTAATGAGAAAATGAGAATCAAAACGATGGAAATATATATAGAAACCAAGGAAATATTGATCGTAATGAGAAAATGAGCATAAAAAAGAAGGAAATCAGCATCGAAATAAATGAAATGTTGATTGTAACAAGAAAAAGAGCTTCAAAATAAAGGAAATACGCATGGAAACGAAGGAAAAGTTGATCATAACGAGAAAATGAGCATTAAAATTAAGGAAATATTCATCAAAACGAAGGAAATGTTGATCGTAAAGAGAAAAGAAGCATCAAAATGAAGGAAATATTCATCGAAACGAAGGAAATCCTGATCGTAATGAGAAAAGGGGCATCAAAATGAATTAAATATGCATCGAAACAAAGGAAATATTGATCATAACGATAAAACGATCATCAAAAAGAAGGAAATCTGCATCGAAACGAATGAAATGTTGGTCATAACAAGAAAAGGAGCATCAAAATGAAGGAAATATGCAACGAAACGAATAAAATATTGATCGTAACAAGAAAAGGAGCATCAAAATAAAGTAAATATGTAGCAAAACGAAAGAAATATTGATCGTAACGAGAAAAGGAGCATCAAAATGAAGGAAATATTCATCGAAACGAAGGAAATGCTGATCGTAACGAGAAAAGGGGCATCAAAATGAATTAAATATGCATCGAAGCAAAGGAAATATTGATCATAACGAGAAAACGATCATCAAAAAGAAAGAAATCTGCATCGAAACGAATAAAATGTTGATCATAACAAGAAAAGGAGCATCAAAATGAAGGAAATATGCAACGAAACGAATAAAATATTGATCGTAACAAGAAAAGGAGCATCAAAATAAAGTAAATATGTATCAAAATGAAAGAAATATTGATCGTAACGAGAAAAGGAACATCAAAATGAAGGAAATATTCATCGAAACGAAGGGAATGCTGATCGTAATGAGAAAAGGGGCATCAAAATGAATTAAATATGCATCGAAAAAAAGGAAATATTGATCATACGAGAAAATGATCATCAAAAAGAAGGAAATCTGCATCGAAACGAATGAAATGTTGATCATAACAAGTAAAGGAGCATCAAAATGAAGGAAATATGCATCGAAACAAAGGAAATGTAGATCATAATGAAAAAATGAGCATCAAAATTAAGGAAATATGCATCGAAACGAAGAAAATTTTGATCGTAACGAGAAAAGGAGCATCAAAATGAAGGAAATATGCATCGAAATGAAGTTAATATTGATAGTAACGAGAAAATGAGAATCAAAATGAAGGAAATATGCATCGAAACAAAGGAAATAATAATCGTAACGAGAGCATCAAAAAGAAGGAAATTTGCATCGAAACGAATGAAATGTTCATCGTAACAAGAAAAGGAGCATCAAAATAAAGTAAATATGTGACAAAACGAAGGAAATGTTGATCGTAACGAGAAAATGAGCATCAAAATGAAGGAAATATGCATCGAAATGAAGGAAATATTGATCGTAATGAGAAAATAAGCATCAAAATGAAGGAAATATGCATCGAAACGAAGGAAATGTTGATCGTAACGAGAAAATGAGCATTAAAATTAAGGAATGATGCATCGAAACGAAGGTAATGTTGATCATAAAGAGAAAAAAGAATCAAAACGAAAGAAATATGCATCGAAACGAAGGAAATATTAATCGTAATAAGAAAAGGAGTATCAAAATAAATGAAATTTTGATCGTAACAAGAAAAGGAGCATCAACATGAAGGAAATATGCATCGAAACGAGGGAAATGTTGATCGTAACGAGAAAATGAGCATCAAAATGAAGGAAATATTCATCGAAACGAAGGAAATATTGTTGGTAACGAGAAAATGAGCATCAACATGAAGGAAATATGTATCGAAACAAAAGGAAATATTGATCATAACGAAAAATGAGCATCAAAAAGAAGGAAATATGCATCGAAACAATTGAAACATTGATCATAACAAGAAAATGAGCATAAAAGGAAGAAATCTGCATCGAAACGAATGAAATGTTGATCGTACAAGAAAAGGAGCATCAAAATGATGAAATATGCATCGAAACAAAGGAAATGTAGATCGTAAAGAGAAAATGAGTATTAAAATTAAGGAAATATTCATCGAAACGAATGAAATATTGATCGTAATGAGAAAATGAGCATCAAAATGAAGGAAATATGCATCGAAACAATGAAAATATTTATCATAACAAGAAAACGAGCATCAAAATGAAGGAAATATGCATCGAAATAAAGGAAACATTGATCATAATGAGAAAATGATCATCAAAAAGAAGGAAATCTGCATCGAAACGAATGAAATGTTGATCGTACAAGAAAAGGAGCATCAAAATGAAGGAAAAATGCATCGAAATGAAGTTAATATTGATAGTAACGAGAAAATGAGAATCAAAATGAAGGAAATATGTATCGAAACAAAGGAAATATTAATCGTAACGAGAGCATCAAAAAGAAGGAAATCTGCATCGAAACGAATGAAATGTTGATCGTACAAGAAAAGGAGCATCAAAATGAAGGAAATATGCATTGAAACAAAGGAAATGTTGATGGTAACGAGAAAATAAACATTAAAATGAAGGAAATATTCATCGAAACGAAGGAAATATTGATCGTAATGAGAAAATGAGCATCAAAATGAGGGAAATATGCATCGAAACAAAGGAAATATTGATCATAACAAGAAAACGAGCATCAAAATTAAGGAAATATGCATCGAAACGAATGAAATATTAATCGTACAAGAAAAGGAGCATCAAAATAAAGGAAATATGCATCGAAACAAAGGAAATATTGATCGTAACTCGAAAATGAGCTATAAAATAAAGGAAATATTCATCGAAATGAAGGAAATATTGATCGTATTGAGAAAAGAAGCATTAAAAAGAAGGAAATATGCGCCGAAACAAAGGAAATAATGATCATAAGGAGAAAACGATCATCAAAAAGAAGAAAATCTGTATCGAAACGAATGAAATGTTGATCGTAAAAAGAAAAGGAGCATCAAAATAAAGAAAATATGCATAGAAAAAAAGGAAATGCTGATCGTAACGAGAAAAAGTGCACCAAAATTAAGGAATATGTTTCAAAACGAAGGAATTGTTGATCGTAACGAGAAAATGGGCATCAAAATCAAAATGATGGAAATATGGATCGAAATGAATGAAATGTTGATCGTAACAAGAAAAGTAGCATCAAAATGAAGGAAATATATATCGTAACGAAAGAAATATTTATCGTAACGAGAAAATGAGCATCAAAATAAAGAATATTCATCGAAACGAAGGTAATATTGATCATAACGACAAATCGATCATCAAAAAGAGGGAAATCTGCATCGAAACGAATGAAATATTGATCATAACAAGAAAAGGAGCATGAAAATGAAGGAAATATGCATCGAAACGAAGGAAATATTGATCGTAACGAGAAAGTGAGCATCAAAATGAAGGAAATATGCGTAGAAAAGAAGGAAATGTTGATCATAATGAGAAAAGGAGCATCAAAATGAAGGAAATATGCATCGAAACATAGGAAATATTGATCGTAATGAGAAAATGAGAATCAAAACGATGGAAATATATATAGAAACCAAGGAAATATTGATCGTAATGAGAAAATGAGCATAAAAAAGAAGGAAATCAGCATCGAAATAAATGAAATGTTGATTGTAACAAGAAAAAGAGCTTCAAAATAAAGGAAATACGCATGGAAACGAAGGAAAAGTTGATCATAACGAGAAAATGAGCATTAAAATGAAGGAAATATTCATCAAAACGAAGGAAATGTTGATCGTAAAGAGAAAAGGAGCATCAAAATGAAGGAAATATTCATCGAAACGAAGGAAATCCTGATCGTAATGAGAAAAGGGGCATCAAAATGAATTAAATATGCATCGAAACAAAGGAAATATTGATCATAACGATAAAACGATCATCAAAAAGAAGGAAATCTGCATCGAAACGAATGAAATGTTGATCATAACAAGAAAAGGAGCATCAAAATGAAGGAAATATGCAACGAAACGAATAAAATATTGATCGTAACAAGAAAAGGAGCATCAAAATAAAGTAAATATGTATCAAAACGAAAGAAATATTGATCGTAACGAGAAAAGGAGCATCAAAATGAAGGAAATATTCATCGAAACGAAGGAAATGCTGATCGTAATGAGAAAAGGGGCATCAAAATGAATTAAATATGCATCGAAACAAAGGAAATATTGATCATAACGAGAAAACGATCATCAAAAAGAAAGAAATCTGCATCGAAACGAATGAAATGTTGATCATAACAAGAAAAGGAGCATCAAAATGAAGGAAATATGCAACGAAACCAATAAAATATTGATCGTAACAAGAAAAGGAGCATCAAAATAAAGTAAATATGTATCAAAACGAAAGAAATATTGATCGTAACGAGAAAAGGAGCATCAAAATGAAGGAAATATTCATCGAAACGAAGGAAATGCTGATCGTAATGAGAAAATGATCATCAAAAAGAAGGAAATCTGCATCGAAACGAATGAAATGTTGATCGTACAAGAAAAGGAGCATCAAAATGAAGGAAAAATGCATCGAAATGAAGTTAATATTGATAGTAACGAGAAAATGAGAATCAAAATGAAGGAAATATGTATCGAAACAAAGGAAATATTAATCGTAACGAGAGCATCAAAAAGAAGGAAATCTGCATCGAAACGAATGAAATGTTGATCGTACAAGAAAAGGAGCATCAAAATGAAGGAAATATGCATTGAAACAAAGGAAATGTTGATGGTAACGAGAAAATAAACATTAAAATGAAGGAAATATTCATCGAAACGAAGGAAATATTGATCGTAATGAGAAAATGAGCATCAAAATGAGGGAAATATGCATCGAAACAAAGGAAATATTGATCATAACAAGAAAACGAGCATCAAAATTAAGGAAATATGCATCGAAACGAATGAAATATTAATCGTACAAGAAAAGGAGCATCAAAATAAAGGAAATATGCATCGAAACAAAGGAAATATTGATCGTAACTCGAAAATGAGCTATAAAATAAAGGAAATATTCATCGAAATGAAGGAAATATTGATCGTATTGAGAAAAGAAGCATTAAAAAGAAGGAAATATGCGCCGAAACAAAGGAAATAATGATCATAAGGAGAAAACGATCATCAAATAGAAGAAAATCTGTATCGAAACGAATGAAATGTTGATCGTAAAAAGAAAAGGAGCATCAAAATAAAGAAAATATGCATAGAAAAAAAGGAAATGCTGATCGTAACGAGAAAAAGTGCACCAAAATTAAGGAATATGTTTCAAAACGAAGGAATTGTTGATCGTAACGAGAAAATGGGCATCAAAATCAAAATGATGGAAATATGGATCGAAATGAATGAAATGTTGATCGTAACAAGAAAAGTAGCATCAAAATGAAGGAAATATATATCGTAACGAAAGAAATATTTATCGTAACGAGAAAATGAGCATCAAAATAAAGAATATTCATCGAAACGAAGGTAATATTGATCATAACGACAAATCGATCATCAAAAAGAGGGAAATCTGCATCGAAACGAATGAAATATTGATCATAACAAGAAAAGGAGCATGAAAATGAAGGAAATATGCATCGAAACGAAGGAAATATTGATCGCAACGAGAAAGTGAGCATCAAAATGAAGGAAATATGCGTAGAAAAGAAGGAAATGTTGATCATAATGAGAAAAGGAGCATCAAAATGAAGGAAATATGCATCGAAACATAGGAAATATTGATCGTAATGAGAAAATGAGAATCAAAACGATGGAAATATATATAGAAACCAAGGAAATATTGATCGTAATGAGAAAATGAGCATAAAAAAGAAGGAAATCAGCATCGAAATAAATGAAATGTTGATTGTAACAAGAAAAAGAGCTTCAAAATAAAGGAAATACGCATGGAAACGAAGGAAAAGTTGATCATAACGAGAAAATGAGCATTAAAATGAAGGAAATATTCATCAAAACGAAGGAAATGTTGATCGTAAAGAGAAAAGGAGCATCAAAATGAAGGAAATATTCATCGAAACGAAGGAAATCCTGATCGTAATGAGAAAAGGGGCATCAAAATGAATTAAATATGCATCGAAACAAAGGAAATATTGATCATAACGATAAAACGATCATCAAAAAGAAGGAAATCTGCATCGAAACGAATGAAATGTTGATCATAACAAGAAAAGGAGCATCAAAATGAAGGAAATATGCAACGAAACGAATAAAATATTGATCGTAACAAGAAAAGGAGCATCAAAATAAAGTAAATATGTATCAAAACGAAAGAAATATTGATCGTAACGAGAAAAGGAGCATCAAAATGAAGGAAATATTCATCGAAACGAAGGAAATGCTGATCGTAATGAGAAAAGGGGCATCAAAATGAATTAAATATGCATCGAAACAAAGGAAATATTGATCATAACGAGAAAACGATCATCAAAAAGAAAGAAATCTGCATCGAAACGAATGAAATGTTGATCATAACAAGAAAAGGAGCATCAAAATGAAGGAAATATGCAACGAAACCAATAAAATATTGATCGTAACAAGAAAAGGAGCATCAAAATAAAGTAAATATGTATCAAAACGAAAGAAATATTGATCGTAACGAGAAAAGGAGCATCAAAATGAAGGAAATATTCATCGAAACGAAGGAAATGCTGATCGTAATGAGAAAGGGGGCATCAAAATGAATTAAATATGCATCGAAACAAAGGAAATATTGATCATAAAGAGAAAATGATCATCAAAAAGAAGGAAATCTGCATCGAAACGAATGAAATGTTGATCATAACAAGTAAAGGAGCATCAAAATGAAGAAATATGCATCGAAACAAAGGAAATGTAGATCATAATGAGAATATGAGCATCAAAATTAAGGAAATATGCATCGAAACAAAGAAAATTTTGATCGTAACGAGAAAAAGAGTATCAAAATGAAGGAAATATGCATCGAAATGAAGTTAATATTGATAGTAACGAGAAAATGAGAATCAAAATGAAGGAAATATGCATCGAAACACAGGAAATATTAATCTTAACGAGAGCATCAAAAAGAAGGAAATTTGCATCGAAACGAATGAAATGTTCATCGTAACAAGAAAAGGAGCATCAAAATAAAGTAAATATGTAACAAAACGAAGGAAATGTTGATCGTAACGAGAAAATGAGCATCAAAATGAAGGAAATATGCATCGAAACGAAGGAAATATTGATCGTAACGAGAAAATAAGCATCAAAATGAAGGAAATATGCATCGAAACGAAGGAAATGTTGATCGTAACGAGAAAATGAGCATTAAAATTAAGGAATGATGCATCGAAACGAAGGTAATATTGATCATAAAGAGAAAAAAGAATCAAAACGAAAGAAATATGCATCGAAACGAAGGAAATATTAATCGTAATGAGAAAAGGAGTATCGAAATAAATGAAATTTTGATCGTAACAAGAAAAGGAGCATCAAAATGAAGTATATATGCATCAAAACGAAGGAAATATTGATCGTAACGATAAACTAAGCATCAAAATGAAGGAAATATGCGTCGGAACAAAGGAAATGTTGATCGTATCGAGAAAAGGAGCATTATAATGATGAAATATGCATCAAAACAAAGGAAACGCTGATAGTAATGAGAAAAGGAGCATCAAAATGAAGGAAATATGCATCGAAATGAAGGAAATATTGAACATAACGAGAAAACGAGCATCAAAAAGAAGGAAATATGCATCGAAACAAATGAAATGTTGATCATAACAAGAAAAGTAGCATCAAAATTAAGGAAATATGCATCGTAACGAAAGAAATATTGATCGTAACGAGAAAAGAAGCATCAAAATGAAGGAAATATGCATCGAAACGAAGGAAATGTTGATCGTAACGAGAAAAGGAGCATCAAAATGATGGAAATCTGCATAGAAACGAATGAAATGTTGATCGTAACTAGAAAAGTAGTATGAAAATGAAGGAAATATGCATTGAAACGAAGGAAATATTGATCGTAACGAGAAAGTGAGCATCAAAATGAAGGAAATATGCATCGAAACGAAGGAAATGTTGATCGTATTGAGAAAAGGAGCATCAACGTGAAGGAAATATTCATCAAAACGAAGGAAATGCTTATCGTAATGAGAAAAGGAGCATCAAAATGAATGATATATGCATCGAAACAAAGGAAATATTGATCATAACGAGAAAACGATCATCAAAAAGAAGGAAATCTACATCAAAACGAATGAAATGTTGATCATAACAAGAAGAGGAGCTTCAAAATGAAGGAAATATGTATCGAAACAAAGGAAACGTCGATCATAACGAGAAAATGAGCATTAAAATGAAGGAAATATTCGTCGAAACGAATGAAATGTCGATCATAATGAGAAAAGGAGCATCAAAATGAAGAAAATATGCATCGAAACAAAGGAAATATTGATCGTAACGAGAAAAAGAGCATCAAAATGAAGGAAATATGCATCAAAACGAAGGAAATATTGATTGTAACGAGAAAATAAGCATCAAAATGAAGGAAATATGCATCGAAACAAAGGAAATGTTGATCGTAACGAGAAAAGGAGCATCAAAATGAAGAAAATATGCATCAAAACGAAGAAAATGTTGATCGTAACGAGAAAAGGTGCATCAAAATGAAGGAAATATGCATCGAAATGAAGTTAATATTGATAGTAATGAGAAAATGAGAATCAAAATGAAGGAAATATCCATCGAAAAAAAGGAAATATTAATCGTAACGAGAGCATCAAAAAGAAGGAAATCTGCATCGAAACTAATGAAATGTTGATCGTAACAAGAAATTGAGCATCAAAATGAAGGAAATATGCATCGAAACGAAGGAAATATTGATCGTAATGAGAAAATAAGCATTAAAACGAAGGAAATATGCATCGAAACGAAGTAAATGTTGATTGTAACGAGAAAATGAGCATTAAAATAAAGGAATGATGCATCGAAATGAAAGTAATGTTGATCATAAAGAGAAAATGAGAATCAAAACGAAGGAAATATTAATCGTAACGAGAAAAGGAGTATCAAAATGAATGAAATTTTGATCGTAACAAGAAAAGGAGCATCAACAAGGAAATATGCATTGAATAGAAGGAAATGTTGATCGTAACGAGAAAATGAGCATCAAAATGAAGGAAATATTCATCGAAATGAAGGAAATATTGATCGTAACGAGAAAATGAGCATCAAAATGAAGGAAATATGCATCGAAACTAAAGGAAATGTTTATCATAACGAGAAAACGAGCATCAAAAAGAAGGAAATATGCATCGAAACAAAGGAAACATTGATCATAACAAGAAAATGAGCATAAAAGGAGGAAATCTGCATCGAAACAAATGAAATGTTGATCGTACAATAAAAGGAGCATCAAAATGATGAAATATGCATCGAAACAAAGCAAATGTTGATCGTAACGAGAAAATGAGTATTAAAATTAAGGAAATATTCATCGAAACAAAGGAAATATTGATCGTAATGAGAAAATGAGCATCAAAATGAGGGAAATATGCATAGAAACAAAGGAAATATTGATCATAACGGGAAAACGAGCATCAAAATTAAGGAAATATGCATCGAAACAAATGAAATATTAATCGTACAAGAAAAGGAGCATCAAAATAAAGGAAATATGCATCGAAACAAAGGAAATATTGATTGTAACAAGAAAATAAGCTATAAAATAAAGGAAATATTCATCGAAACGAAGGGAATATTGATCGTATTGAGAAAAGAAGCATTAAAAAGAAGGAAATATGCGCCGAAACAAAGGAAATAATGATCATAAGGAGAAAACGATCATCAAAAAGAAGAAAATCTGCATCGAAACGAATGAAATGTTGATCGTAAAAAGAAAAGGAGCATCAAAATAAAGTAAATATGCATCGAAAAAGAGGAAATGCTGGTCGTAACGAGAAAAAGTGCACCAAAATTAAGGAATATGTTTCAAAATGAAGGAATTGTTGATCGTAACGAGAAAATGGGCATCAAAATCAAAATGATGGAAATATGGATCGAAATGAATGAAATGTTGATCGTAACAAGAAAAGTAGCATCAAAATGAAGGAAATATACATCGTAACGAAAGAAATATTTATCGTAACAAGAAAATGAGCATCAAAATAAAGAATATTCATCGAAACGAAGGTAATATTGATCATAACGACAAATCGATCATCAAAAAGAGGGAAATCTGCATCGAAACGAATGAAATATTGATCGTAACAAGAAAAGGAGCATGAAAATGAAGGAAATATGCATCGAAACGAAGGAGATATTGATCGTAACGAGAAAGTGAGCATCAAAATGAAGGAAATATGCGTAGAAAAGAAGGAAATGTTAATCGTAATGAGAAAAGGAGCATCAAAATGAAGGAAATATGCATCGAAACATAGGAAATATTGATCGTAACGAGAAAATGAGAATCAAAACGATGGAAATATATATAGAAACCAAGGAAATATTGATCGTAATGAGAAAATGAGCATAAAAAAGAAGGAAATCAGCATCGAAATAAATGAAATGTTGATTGTAACAAGAAAAAGAGCATCAAAATAAAGGAAATACGCATGGAAATGAAGGAAATGTTGATCATAACGAGAAAATGAGCATTAAAATGAAGAAAATATTCATCAAAACGAAGGAAATGTTGATCATAACAAGAAAAGGAGCATCAAAATGAAGGAAATATGCAACGAAACGAATAAAATATTGATCGTAACAAGAAAAGGAGCATCAAAATAAAGTAAATATGTATCAAAACGAAAGAAATATTGATCGTAACGAGAAAAGGAGCATCAAAATGAAGGAAATATTCATCAAAACAAAGGAAATGCTGATCGTAATGAGAAAAGGGGCATCAAAATGAATTAAATATGCATCGAAACAAAGGAAATATTGATCATAATGAGAAAATGATCATAAAAAAGAAGGAAATCTGCATCGAAACGAATGAAATGTTGATCATAACAAGTAAAGGAGCATCAAAATGAAGGAAATATGCATCAAAACAAAGGAAATGTAGATCATAATGAGAAAATGAGTATCAAAATTAAGGAAATATGCATCGAAACGAAGAAAATTTTGATCGTAACGAGAAAAGGAGCATCAAAATGAAGGAAATATGCATCGAAATGAAGTTAATATTGATAGTAACGAGAAAATGAGAATCAAAATGAAGGAAATATGCATCGAAATCAAGGAAATAATAATCGTAACGAGAGCATCAAAAAGAAGGAAATTTGCATCGAAACGAATGAAATGTTCATCGTAACAAGAAAAGGAGCATCAAAATAAAGTAAATATGTAACAAAACAAAGGAAATGTTGATCGTAACGAGAAAATGAGCATCAAAATGAAGGAAATATGCATCGAAATGAAGGAAATATTGATCGTAATGAGAAAATAAGCATCAAAATGAAGGAAATATGCATCGAAACGAAGGAAATGTTGATCGTAACGAGAAAATGAGCATTAAAATTAAGGAATGATGCATCGAAACGAAGGTAATGTTGATCATAAAGAGAAAAAAGAATCAAAACGAAAGAAATATGCATCGAAACGAAGGAAATATTAATCGTAATGAGAAAAGGAGTATCGAAATAAATGAAATTTTGATCGTAACAAGAAAAGGAGCATCAACATGAAGGAAATATGCATCGAAACGAAGGAAATGTTGATCGTAACGAGAAAATGAGCATCAAAATGATGGAAATATTCATCGAAACGAAGGAAATATTGTTCGTAACGAGAAAATAAGCATCAACATGAAGGAAATATGTATCGAAACAAAAGGAAATATTGATCATAACGAAAAAATGAGCATCAAAAAGAAGGAAATATGCATCGAAACAAAGGAAATATTGATCATAACAAGAAAACGAGCATAAAAGGAAGAAATCTGCATCGAAACGAATGAAATGTTGATCGTACAAGAAAAGGAGCATCAAAATGATGGAAATATGCATCGAAACAAAGGAAATGTAGATCGTAACGAGAAAATGAGTATTAAAATTAAGGAAATATTCATCGAAACGAATGAAATATTGATCGTAATGAGAAAATGAGCATCAAAATGAAGGAAATATGCATCGAAACAATAAAAATATTGATCATAACAAGAAAACGAGCATCAAAATGAAGGAAATATGCATCGAAATAAAGGAAACATTGATCATAACGAGAAAATGATCATCAAAAAGAAGGAAATCTGCATCGAAACGAATGAAATGTTGATCGTACAAGAAAATGAGCATCAAAATGATGGAAAAATGCATCGAAATGAAGTTAATATTGATAGTAACGAGAAAATGAGAATCAAAATGAAGGAAATATGTATCGAAACAAAGGAAATATTAATCGTAACGAGAGCATCAAAAAGAAGGAAATCTGCATCGAAACGAATGAAATGTTGATCGTACAAGAAAAGGAGCATCAAAATGAAGAAAATATACATTGAAACGAAGGAAATGTTGATCGTAACGAGAAAATAAGCATTAAAATGAAGGAAATATTCATCGAAACGAAGGAAATATTGATCGTAATGAGAAAATGAGCATCAAAATGAGGGAAATATGCATCGAAACAAAGGAAATATTGATCATAACGAGAAAATGAGCATCAAAATTAAGGAAATATGCATCGAAATGAATGAAATATTAATCGTACAAGAAAAGGAGCATCAAAATAAAGGAAATATGCATCGAAACAAAGGAAATATTGATCGTAACGAGAAAATGAGCTATAAAATAAAGGAAATATTCATCGAAACGAAGGGAATATTGATCGTATTGAGAAAAGAAGCATTAAAAAGAAGGAAATATGCGCCGAAACAAAGGAAATAATGATCATAAGGAGAAAACGATCATCAAAAAGAAGAAAATCTGTATCGAAACGAATGAAATGTTGATCGTAAAAAGAAAAGGAGCATCAAAATAAAGTAAATATGCATCGAAAAAAGGAAATGCTGATCGTAACGAGAAAAAGTGCACCAAAATTAAGGAATATGTTTCAAAACGAAGGAATTGTTGATCGTAACGAGAAAATGGGCATCAAAATCAAAATGATGGAAATATGGATCGAAATGAATGAAATGTTGATCGTAACAAGAAAAGTAGCATCAAAATGAAGGAAATATACATCGTAACGAAAGAAATATTTATCGTAACGAGAAAATGAGCAACAAAATAAAGAATATTCATCGAAACGAAGGTAATATTGATCATAACGACAAATCGATCATCAAAAAGAAGGAAATCTACATCGAAACCACTGAAATATTGATCGTAACAAGAAAAGGAGCATGAAAATGAAGGAAATATGCATCGAAACGAAGGAAATATTGATCGTAACGAGAAAGTGAGCATCAAAATGAAGGAAATATGCGTAGAAAAGAAGGAAATGTTGATCGTAATGAGAAAAGGAGCATCAAAATGAAGGAAATATGCATCGAAACATAGGAAATATTGATCGTAACGAGAAAATGATAATAAAAACGATATAAATATATATAGAAACCAAGAAAATATTGATCGTAAAGAGAAAATGAGAATAAAAAAGAAGGAAATCAGCATCGAAATAAATGAAATGTTGATTATAACAAGAAAAAGAGCATCAAAATAAATGAAATACGCATGGAAACGAAGGAAATGTTGATCATAATGAGAAAATGAGCATTAAAATGAAGGAAATATTCATCAAAACGAAGGAAATGTTGATCATAAAGAGAAAAGGAGCATCAAAATGAAGGAAATATTCATCGAAACGAAGGAAATGCTGATCGTAATGAGAAAAGGGGCATCAAAATGAATTAAATATGAATCGAAACAAAGGAAATATTGATCATAACGAGAAAACGATCATCAAAAAGAAGGAAATCTGCATCGAAACGAATGAAATGTTGATCATAACAGGAAAAGGAGCGTCAAAATGAAGGAAATATGCAACGAAACAAATAAAATATTGATCGTAACAAGAAAAGGAGCATCAAAATAAAGTAAATATGTATCAAAACGAAAGAAATATTGATCGTAACGAGAAAAGGAACATCAAAATGAAGGAAATATTCATCGAAACGAAGGAAATGCTGATCGTAATGAGAAAAGGGGCATCAAAATGAATTAAATATGCATCAAAACAAAGGAAATATTGATCATAACGAGAAAACGATCATCAAAAAGAATGAAATCTGCATCGAAACGAATGAAATGTTGATCATAACAAGAAAAGGAGCATCAAAATGAAGGAAATATGCAACGAAACAAATAAAATATTGATCGTAACAAGAAAAGGAGCATCAAAATAAAGTAAATATGTATCAAAACGAAAGAAATATTGATCATAACGAGAAAAGGAGCATCAAAATGAAGGAAATATTCATAGAAACGAAGGAAATGCTGATCGTAATGAGAAAAGGGGCATCAAAATGAATTAAATATGCATCGAAACAAAGGAAATATTGATCATAACGAGAAAATGATCATCAAAAAGAAGGAAATCTGCATCGAAACGAATGAAATGTTGATCATAACAAGTAAAGGAGCATCAAAATGAAGGAAATATGCATCGAAACAAAGGAAATGTAAATCATAATGAGAAAATGAGCATCAAAATTAAGGAAATATGCATTGAAACGAAGAAAATTTTGATCGTAACGAGAAAAGGAGTATCAAAATGAAGGAAATATGCGTCGAAATGAAGTTAATATTGATAGTAACGAGAAAATGAGAATCAAAATGAAGGAAATATGCATCGAAACAAAGGAAATATTAATCGTAACGAGAGCATCAAAAAGAAGGAAATTTGCATCGAAACGAATGAAATGTTCATCGTAACTAGAAAAGGAGCATCAAAATAAAGTAAATATGTAACAAAACGAAGGAAATGTTGATCGTAACGAGAAAATGAGTATCAAAATGAAGGAAACATGCATCGAAAATGAAGGAAATGTTGATCATAACGAGAAAAGGAGCATCAAAATGAAGGAAATATTCATCGAAATGAAGGAAATGCTGATCGTAATGAGAAAAGGGGCATCAAAATGAAGGAAATATGCATCGAAACGAAGGAAATGTTGATCGTAACGAGAAAATGAGAATCAAAATGAAGGAAATATGCATCGAAACGAATGAAATGTTGATCGTAACGAGAAAGTGAGCATCAAAATGAAGGAAATATGCGTTGAAAAGAAGGAAATGTTGATCGTAATGAGAAAAGGAGCATCAAAATGAAGGAAATATGCATCAAAATGAAGGAAATGTTGATCATAACGAGAAAAGGAGCATCAAAATGAAGGAAATATTCATCGAAATGAAGGAAATGCTGATCGTAATGAGAAAAGGGGCATCAAAATGAATTAAATATGCATCGAAACAAAGGAAATATTGATCTTAACGAGAAAACGATCATCAAAAGAAGGAAATCTGCATCGAAACGAATGAAATGTTGATCATAACAAGAAAAGGAGCATCAAAATGAAGTAGATATTCATCGAAAAAAGGAAATGTCGATCATAATGAGAAAATGAGCATCAAAATGAAGGAAATATGCATCGAAACGAAGAAAATTTTGATCGTAACGAGAAAAGGAGCATCAAAATGAAGGAAATATGCATCGAAATGAAGTTAATATTGATAGTAACGAGAAAATGAGAATCAAAATGAAGGAAATATGCATCGAAACAAAGGAAATATTAATCGTAACGAGAGCATCAAAAAGAAGGAAATCTGCATCCAAACGAATGAAATGTTGATCGTAACAAGAAAATGAGCATCAAAATAAAGTAAATATGTATCAAAATGAAGGAAATGCTGATCGTAACGAGAAAATCATCATCAAAATGAAGGAAATATTGATCGTAACGAGAAAATAAGCATAAAAATGAAGGAAATATGCATCGAAATGAAGGAAATGTTGATCGTAACGAGAAAATAAGCATTAAAATTAAGGAATGATGCATCAAAACGAAGGTAATGTTGATCATAAAGATAAAATGAGAATCAAAACGAAAGAAATATGCATCGAAACGAAGGAAATATTAATCGTAATGAGAAAAGGAGTATCGAAATGAATGAAATTTTGATCGTAACAAGAAAAGGAGCATCAACATGAAGGAAATATGCATCGAAACGAAGGAAATGTTGATCGTAACGAGAAAATGAGCATCAAAATGAAGGAAATATTCATCGAAACGAAAGAAATATTGATCGTAACGAGAAAATGAGCATCAAAATAAAGGAAATATGTATCGAAACAAAAGGAAATATTGATCATAATAAAAAATCGAGCATAAAAAAGAAGGAAATATGCATCGAAACAAAAGAAACATTGATCATAACGAGAAAACGAGCATAAAAGGAGGAAATCTGCATCGAAACGAATGAAATGTTGATCGTACAAGAAAAGGAGCATCAAAATGATGGAAATATGCATCGAAACAAAGGAAATATTGAACGTAACGAGAAAATGAGTATTAAAATTAAGGAAATATTCATCGAAACTAAAGAAATATTAATCGTAATGAGAAAATGAGCATCAAAATGAAGGAAATATGCATCGAAACATTGAAAATATTGATCATAACGAGAAAACGAGCATCAAAATGAAGGAAATATGCATCGAATAAAGGAAACATTGATCATAACGAGAAAATGATCATTAAAAAGAAGGAAATCTGCATCGAAACGAATGAAATGTTGATCGTACAAGAAAAGGAGCATCAAAATGAAGGAAATATGCATTGAAATGAAGGAAATATTGATCGTAACGAGAAAATAAGCATTAAAATGAAGGAAATATTCATCGAAACGAAGGAAATATTGATCGTAATGAGAAAATGAGCATCAGAATGAGGGAAATATGTATCGAAACAAAGGAAATATTGATCATAACGAGAAAACGAACATCAAAATGAAGGAAATATGCATCGAAACGAATGAAATGTTGATCGTATAAGAAAAGGAGCATCAAAATGAAGGAAATATGCATCGAAATGAAGGAAATATTGATCGTAACGAGAAAATGAGCATTAAAATGAAGGAAATATTCATCGAAACGAAGGAAATATTGATCGTAATGAGATAAGGAGCATTAAAATGAAAGAAATATCCATCGAAACAAAGGAAATAATGATCATAAGGAGAAAACGATCATCAAAAAGAAGAAAATCTGCATCGAAACGAATGAAATGTTGATCGTAATAAGAAAAAGAGCATCAAAATGAAGTAAATATGCATCGAAAAAAAGAAAATGCTGATCGTAACGAGAAAAAGTGCATCAAAATTAAGGAATATGCTTCAAAATGAAGGAATTGTGGATCGTAACGAGAAAATGAGCATCAAAATCAAAATGATGGAAATATGGATCGAAACGAATGAAATGTTGATCGTAACAAGAAAAGTAGCATCAAAATAATGGAAATATGCATCGTAACTAAAGAAATATTTATCGTAACGAGAAAATGAGCATCAAAATAAAGGAAATATTCATCAAAATGAAGGTAATATTGATCATAATGACAAAATGATCATCAAAAAGAAGGAAATCTGCATCGAAGCGAATGAAATATTGATCGTAACAAGAAAAGGAGCATGAAAATGAAGGAAATATGCATCAAAAAGAAGGAAATATTGATCGTAACGAGAAAGTGAGCATCAAAATGAAGGAAATATGCATCGAAAAGAAGGAAATGTTGATCGTAATGAGAAAAGGAGCATCAAAATGAAGGAAAAATGCATCAAAACGAAGGAAATGTAGATCGTAACGAGAAAAGGAGCATCAAAATGAAGTAAATATTCATCAAAACGAAGGAAATGGCGATCGTAATGAGAAAAAGGGCATCAAAATGAATGAAATATGCATCGAAAGAAAGGAAATATTGATCATAATGAGAAAACGATCATCAAAAAGAAGGAAATCTGCATCGAAACGAGTGAAATGTTGATCATAACAAGAAAAGGAGCATCAAAATGAAGGAAATATGCATCAAAACAAAGGAAATGTCGATCATAATGAGAAAATGAGCATTAAAATGAAGGAAATATTCATCGAAACCGAAGGAAATGTCGATCGTAATGAGAAAAAGAGCATCAAAATGAAGAAAATATGCATCGAAACAAAGGAAATATTGATCGTAATGACAAAAGGAGCATCAAAATGAAGGAAATATGCATCGAAACGAAGGAAATATTGATTGTAACGAGAAAATAAGCATCAAAATGAAGGAAATATTCATCGAAACGGAGAAAATATTGATCGTAACGAGAAAATGAGCATCAAAATGTAGGAAATATGCATCGAAATGAAGTTAATATTGATCATAACGAGAAAATGAGAATCAAAACTAAGGAAATATGCATCGAAATGAAGTTAATATTGATCGTAACGAGAAAATGAGAATCAAAAGTAAGGAAATATGCATCGAAACAAAGGAAATATTGATCGTAACGAAAGCATCAAAAAGAAGGAAATCTGCATCGAAATGGATGAAATGTTGATCGTAACAAGTAGGGATGGCAATGGGATGGGTATTTCCGGGTACTCGGTCTACCCGAACCCTAATGGGTAGGGTACGGGTAGTTGTAAACGGGTTTGGGATGGATACGGGTAGTTGTAAGAAATACCCGTTAGGGTTTAGGACGGGTATGAGTAATGGCTCAAAACCCGCGGGTACCCCGATTATATAATTTTTTTATATAAAATTTAATATATATTATATAATTTAAATATTATAAGATGGTTTATATATTTAATTAATAGTTATAAGTTTTATTTAATCATATTTATTAAATATTTATTTAAAATAATAGAATTTATATTATATTTATTTTATATTTAATTAAAAATAATGTGATTTTTATTATTATAATTATTTAGACAATAAAAAAATATAAATATATATAAAATAAATGATTATTAAATGGGTATGGGTACCCGCGGGTATTGCTAAACGGTAATGGGACGGGTACGGGTACCATAATAAATTTTTTAAATGGGACGGATACGGGTACGGGTAGTTATTTTTTAATCGGATACGGGTATGGGTACCTCAAAATAAGCGGGTACCCTACCCGTTGCCATCCCTAGTAACAAGAAAAGGAGCATCAACATGAATTAAATATGTATCGAAACGAAGGAAATGCTGATCGTAACGAGAAAATGAGCATCAAAATGAAGGAAATATGCATTGAAACGAAGGAAATATTGATCGTAACGAGAAAATAAGCATCAAAATGAAGGAAATATGCATCGAAACGAAGGAAATATTGATCGTAACGAGAAAATAAGCATTAAAATGAAGGAATGATGCATCGAAACGAAGGTAATGTTGATCATAAAGAGAAAATGAGAATCAAAATGAAGGAAATATGCATCGAAACGAAGGAAATATTAATCGTAACGAGAAAAGGAGTATCGAAATGAATGACATGTTGATCGTAAGAAGAAAAAGAGCATCAACATGAAGGAAATATGCATCGAAACGAAGGAAATGTTGATCGTAACGAGAAAATGAGCATCAAAATGAAGGAAATATTCATCGAAAAGAAGGAAATATAGATCGTAATGAGAAAATGAGCATGAAAATAAAGGAAATATGCATCGAAACAAAAGAAAATATTGATAATAACGAGAAAACGAGCATAAAAAAGAAGGAAATATGCATCGAAACAAAGGAAACATTCATCATAACGAGAAAACGAGCATAAAAGGAGGAAATCTACATCGAAACTAATGAAATGTTGATCGTACAAGAAAAGGAGCATCAAAATGATGGAAATATGCATTGAAACAGAGGAAATGTTGATCGTAACGAGAAAATGAGTATTAAAATTCAGGAAATATTCATCGAAACGAAGAAAATATTGATCGTAATGAGAAAATGAGCATCAAAATAAAAGAAATATGCATCGAAACGAAGGAAACATTGATCATAACGAGAAAATGATCATCAAAAAGAAGGAAATCTGCATCGTAACGAATGAAATGTTGATCGTACAAGAAAAGTAGCATCAAAATGAAGGAAATATGCATCGAAACGAAGGAAATTTTAATCGTAATGAGAAAATGAGCATTTAAAATGAAGGAAATATCCATCGAAACGAAGGAAATATTGATCGTAATGAGAAAAGGAGCATAAAAATGAAGGAAATATGCATCAAAACAAAGGAAATAATGAACATAAGAAGAAAACGAGCATTAAAAAGAAGAAAATCTGAATCAAAACGAATGAAATGTTGATCGTAAAAAGAAAAGGAGCATCAAAATGAAGTAAATATGCATCGAAAAAAAGGAAATGCTGATTGTAATGAAAAAAAGTGCATCAAAATGATGGAATATGCTTCAAAACGAAGGAATTGTTGATCGTAACCAGAAAAGGAGCATCAAAATCAAAATAATGGAAATATGGATCGAAACGAATGAAATGTTGATGGTAACAAGAAAAGTAGCATCAAAATGTAGGAAATATGCATCGTAACGAAAGAAATATTTATCGTAACGAGAAAATGAGCATCCAAAATAAAGGAAATATTCATCGAAACGAAGGTAATATTGATCATAATTAGAAAACGAGTATAAAAAAGAAGGAAATCTACATCGAAACAAATGAAATATTGATCGTAACAAGAAAAGGAGCATGAAAGAAGGAAATATGCATCAAAACAAAGGAAATATTAATCTTAACGAGAAAGTGAGCATCAAAATGAAGGAAATATGCGTCGAAAAGAAAGAAATGTTGATCGTAATGAGAAAAGGAGCATCAAAATGAAGGAAATATGCATCAAAACGAAGGAAATGTTGATCCTAACGAGAAAAGGAGCATCAAAATGAAGGAAATATTCATCGAAACGAAGGAAATGCTGATCGTAATGAGAAAAGGAGCATCAAAATGAATGAAATATGCATCGAAACAAAGGAAATATTGATCATAACGAGAAAATGATCATCAAAAAGAAGGAAATCTACATCGAAATGAATGAAATGTTGATCATAACAAGAAAAGGAGCATCAAAATGAAGAAAATATGCATCGAAATAAAGGAAATGTCGATCATAACGAGAAATTGAGCATTAAAATGAAGGAAATATTCATCAAAACGAAGGAAATGTCGATCGTAATGAGAAAAGGAGCATCAAAATGAAGAAAATATGCATTGAAACAAAGGAAATATTGATCATAACGAGAAAACGATCATCAAAAAGAAGGAAATCTGCATCGAAACGAATAAAATATTGATCATAACAAGAAAAGGAGCATCAAAATGAAGGAAATATGCATCGAAACAAAGGAAATGTCGATCATAATGAGAAAATGAGCATTAAAATGAGGGACATATTCATCGAAACGAAGGAAATGTCGATCGTAATGAGAAAATGAGCATCAAAATGAAAACAATATGCATCGAAACAAAGGAAATATTGATCGTAACGAGAAAAGGAGCATCAAAATGAAGGAAATATGCATCGAAACGAAGGAAATATTGATTGTAACGAGAAAATAAGCATCAAAATGAAGGAAATATGCATCGAAACGAAGGAAATGTTGATCGTAACGAGAAAAGGAGTATCAAAATGTAGGAAATATGCATCGAAATGAAGTTAATATTGATCGTAACGAGAAAATGAGAATCAAAACAAAGGAAATATGCATCGAAATGAAGTTAATATTGATCGTAACGAGAAAATGAGAATCAAAACTAAGGAAATATGCTTCGAAACAAAGAAAATATTGATCGTAACGAGAGCATCAAAAAGAAGGAAATCTGCATCGAAATGGATGAAATGTTGATCGTAACAAGAAAAGGAGCATCAAAATGAAGTAAATATGTATCGAAACGAAGTAAATATTGATCGTAACGAGAAAATGAGCATCAAAATGAAGAAAATATGAATCAAAACGAAGGAAATATTGATCGTAACGAGAAAATAAGCATCAATATGAAGGAAATATGCATCGAAACGAAGGAAATGTTGATCCTAACGAGAAAATAAGCATCAAAATGAAGGAATGATGCATCGAAACAAAGGTAATGTTGATCATAAAGAGAAAATGAGAATCAAAACGAAGGAAATATGCATCGAAATGAAGGAAATATTAATCGTAACGAGAAAAGGAGTATCGAAATGAATGAAATGTTGATCGTAACAAGAAAAGGAGCATTAACATGAAGGAAATATGCATCGAAACGAAGGAAATGTTGATCGTAACGAGAAAATGAGCATCAAAATGAAGGAAATATTCATCGAAAAGAAGGAAATATTGATCGTAATGAGAAAATGAACATAAAAATAAAGGAAATATGCATCGAAACAAAAGGAAATATTGATCATAACGAGAAAACGAGCATCAAAAAGAAGGAAATATGCATCGAAACAAAGGAAACATTGATCATAACGAGAAAACGAGCATAAAAGGAGGAAATCCGCATCGAAACGAATGAAATGTTGATCGTACAAGAAAAGGAGCATCAAAATGATGGAAATATGCATCGAAACAAAGGAAATATTGATCGTAACGAGAAAATGAGTATTAAAATTAAGGAAATATTCATCGAAACGAAGGAAATATTGATCGTAATGAGAAAATGAGCATCAAAATGAAGGAAATATGCACCGAAACAAAGGAAACATTGATCATAAAGAGAAAATGATCATCAAAAAGAAGGAAATCTGCATCGAAACGAATGAAATGTTGATCGTACAAGAAAAAGAGCATCAAAATGAAGGAAATATGCATCGAAACGAAGGAAATGCTAATCGTAACGGGAAAATGAGCATTAAAATGAAGGAAATATCCATTGAAACGAAGGAAATATTGATCGTAATGAGAAAAGGAGCATAAAATGAAGGAAATATGCATCGAAACAAAGGAAATAATGATCATTAGAAGAAAACGAGCATTAAAAAGAAGAAAATCTACATCGAAACGAATGAAATGTTGATCGTAAAAAGAAAAGGAGCATCAAAATAAAGTAAATATGCATCGAAAAAAAGAAAATGTTGATCGTAACGTGAAAAAGTGCATCAAAATGATGGAATATGCTTCAAAACGAAGGAATTGTTGATCGTAACGAGAAAATGAGCATCAAAATCAAAATGATGGAAATATGGATCGAAACGAATGAAATGTTGATCGTAACAAGTAAAGTAGCATCAAAATGAAGGAAATATGCATCGTAACGAAAGAAATATTTATCGTAACGAGAAAATGAGCATAAAAAATAAAGGAAATATTCATCGAAACGAAAGTAATATTGATCATAACGAGAAAATGAGCATAAAAAAGAGGGAAATCTGCATCGAAACAAATGAAATATTGATCGTAACAAGAAAAGGAGCATGAAAGTGAAGGAAATATGCATCGAAACGAAGGAAATATTGAGCTTAACGAGAAAGTGAGCATCAAAATAAAGGAAATATACATCAAAAAGAAGAAAATGTTGATCGTAATGAGAAAAGGAGCATCAAAATGAACGAAATATGCATCAAAACGAAGGAAATGTTGATCGTAACGAGAAAAGGAGCATCAAAATGAAGGAAATATTCATCGAAATAATGGAAATCCTGATCGTAATGAGAAAAGGAAAATCAAAATGAATTAAATATGCATCGAAATAAAGGAAATATTGATCATAACGAGAAAAAGATCATCAAAAAGAAGGAAATCTGCATCAAAACGAACGAAATGTTGATCATAACAAGAAAAGGAGCATTAAAATGAAGGAAATATGCATCGAAACAAAAGAAATGTCGATCATAATGAGAAATTGAGCATTAAAATGAAGGAAATATTCATCGAAACGAAGGAAATGTCGATCGTAATGAGAAAAGGAGCATCAAAATGAAGAAAATATGCATCGAAACAAAGGAAATATTGAGCGTAACGAGAAAAGGAGCATCAAAATGAAGGAAATATGCATCGAAAAGAAAGAAATATTGATTGTAACGAGAAAATAAGCATCAAAATGAAGGAAATATGGATCGAAACGAAGGAAATGTTGACCGTAACGAGAAAAGGAGCATCAAAATGAAGGAAATATGCATCGAAACAAAAAAAATGTTGATCGTAACGAGAAAAGGAGCATCAAAATGAAAGAAATATGCATCGAAATGATGTTAATATTGATCGTAACGAGAAAATGAGAATCAAAACTGAGGAAATATGCATCGAAATAAAGGAAATATTGATCGTAACGAGAGCATCAAAAAGAAGGAAATCTGCATCGAAATGAATGAAATGTTGACCGTAACAGGAAAAGGAGCATCAAAATGAAGTAAATATGTATCGAAACGAAGGAAATGCTGATCGTAACAAGGAAAAGAGCATCAAAATGAAGGAAATATGTATTGAAACGAAGGAAATATTGATCGTAATGAGAAAATAGACATCAAAGTGAAGGAAATATGCATCGAAACAAAGGAAATGTTGATCGTAACGAGAAAATGAGCATTAAAATGAAGGAATGATGCATCGAAACGAAGGTAATGTTGATCATAAAGAGAAATTGAGAATCAAAACGAAGGAAATATGCATCGAAACGAAGGAAATATTAATCGTAACGAGAAAAGGATTATCGAAATGAATGAAATGTTGATCGTACAAGAAAAGGAGTATCAAAATGATGGAAATATTCATTGAAACGAAGGAAATATTGATCGTAACGAGAAAATAAGCATCAAAATGAAGGTAATATGCATCGAAACAAAAGGAAATATTGATCATAACGAGAAAACGAGCATCAAAAAGAAGGAAATATGCATCGAAACAAAATAAACATTGATCATAACGAGAAAACGAGCATAAAAGGAGGAAATCTGCATCGAAACGAATGAAATATTGATCGTACAAGAAAAGGAGAATCAAAATTATGGAAATATGCATCGAAACAGAGGAAATGTTGATAGTAACGAGAAAATGAGTAATAAAATTAAGGAAATATTCATCGAAACGAAGGAAATATTGATCGTAATGAGAAAATGAGCATCAAAATGAAGGAATATGCATCGAAACAATGGAAATATTGATCATAACGAGAAAACGAGCATCAAAATGAAGGAAATATGCATCGAAATAAAGGAAACATTGATCATAACGAGAAAATGATCATAAAAAAAGGAAATCTACATCGAAACGAATGAAATGTTGATCGTACAAGAAAAGGAGCATCAAAATGAAGGAAATATGCATTGAAACGATGGAAATATTGATCGTAACGAGAAAATAAGCATTAAAATGAAGGAAATATTCATCGAAACGAAGGAAATATTGATCATAACGAGAAAACGAGCATAAAAAAGAAGGTAATCTGTATCGAAATGAATGAAATGTTGATCGTAACAAGAAAAGGAGCATCAAAATGAAGGAAATATCCATCGAAACGAAGGTAATATTGATCATAACGAGAAAATGAGCATTAAAATAAAGGAAATATCCATCGAAATGAAGGAAATATTGATCGTAATGAGAAAAGGAGCATAAAAATGAAGGAAATGTGCATCGAAACAAAGGAAATAATGATCATAATGAGAAAACAAGCATCAAAAAGAAAAAAATCTGCATCGAAACAAATGAAATGTTGATTGTAAAAAGAAAATGAGCATCAAAATGAAGTAAATATGCATCGAAAAAAAAGAAATGTTGATCGTAACTAGAAAAAGTGCATCAAAATGAAGGAATATGCTTCAAAACGAAGGAATTGTAGATCGTAACGAGAAAATGAGCATCAAAATCAAAATGATTGAAATATGGATCTAAACGAATGAAATGTTGATCGTAACAAGAAAAGTAGCATCAAAATGAAGGAAATATTCATCGAAACGAAAGAAATGTCGATCGTAATGAGAAAAGGAGCATCAAAATGAAGAAAATATGCATCGAAACAAAGGAAATATTGATCGTAACGAGAAAAGGAGCATTAAAATGAAGGAAATATGCATCGAAACGAAAGAAATATTGATTGTAACGAGAAAACAAGCATCAAAATGAAGGAAAAATGCATCGAAACGAATGAAATATTGATCGTAACGATAAAAGGAGCATTAAAATGAAGGAAATATGCATCGAAACGAAAAAATATGCATCGAAACGAAGAAAATGTTGATCGTAACAAGAAAAGGAGCATCAAAATGAAAGAAATATGCATCGAAATGAAGTTAATATTGATCGTAACGAGAAAATGAGAATCAAAACTAAGGAAATATGCATCGAAACAAAGGAAATATTGATCGTAACGAGAGCATCAAAAAGAAGGAAATCTACATCGAAACGAATGAAATGTTGATCGTAACAAGAAAAGGAACATCAAAATTAAGTAAATATGTATCGAAACAAAGAAAATGCTGATCGTAACGAGAAAATAAGCATCAAAATGAAGGAAATATGCATCGAAATTAAGGAAATATTGATCGTAACGAGAAAATATGCATCAAAATGAAGGAAATATGCATCGAAACAGAAGAAATATTGATCGTAACGAGAAATTGAGCATTAAAATGAAGGAATGATGCATTGAAACGAAGGTAAAGTTGATCATAAAGAGAAAATGAGAATCAAAACGAAGGAAATATGCATCGAAATAAAGAAAATATTAATCGTAACGAGAAAAGGAGTATCGAAATGAATAAAATGTTGATCGTAACAAGAAAAGGAGCATCAAAATGATGGAAATATTCATTTAAACGAAGGAAATATTGATCGTAACGAGAAAATGAGCATCAAAATGAAGGAAATATACATCGAAACAAAAGGTAATATTGATCATAACGAGAAAACGAGCATAAAAAAGAAGTAAATATGCATCGAAACAAAGGAAACATTGATCATAACGAGAAAACGAGCATAAAAGGAGTAAATCTGCATCGAAACGAATGAAATGTTGATCGTACAAAAAAGTGATGAAAGTGAAAATAAGCGTGTTTTAATATCCAATTTAACACCTTTTTGATTGATATTGTAGTCTTATATGAGCACAAGTGTCTTATATTCGATATATGTGAGAATCATGTGCACTTGAGGTGTTTTATTGTGTTTTAGGTGGAAAAAGGATGAAAAGTGCAAAATGGAGAAAAGGTGCAATTTGTGCAAGAATGCTGAAAACGCACATCCAATTTTCATAATTATTCTGTATTATTGTGGAGCTTGAAACTTTTGGTGTGATATATGGTTGGAAAGACACTGAAGAGAGGGTCGTTTTGGCGTAAAGAACATCCAAATTGGAGGTCGGACGAGGAAGTTATGAGCAAAGTGGTGACGCCGCGCGAGCTTTGCCGAACAGAACAGATGTACTACATTCCATGACTTGTTACAGATTCAATTCTTGGAGTTATTATAAGTTCTTTATATGGATAGAAAGCCCAGGAAGAGAGGATCGCGTGAGCCCAAAAATCACTCAATTTGGAAGTCGGATGTGAAAGTTATATGCGAAATGGTGAGCCTGCGCAAATCGATTCGACCTGCTTGAGGTCGAACCCAATGGAAAAAATGCTGGTTCGACCACGAAATGCTGGTTCGACCTATTGGCTGGTCGAACCATGCACCTGGGATGTCCAGAAGGGTGGTTCGACCATGGTTCGACCTCCCCTATTTGGTTCGACCTGTTTGGGAGGTCGAACCGCACTTCGGGAACTTACCAAATCCGTGTTTTCAAGGCCTAAACGCGTGTGATCACTTGAAAAGCCCATTCCAAGCCTAGGAGACGTGATTACAAGTATAAAAGGAGGTCTATATAGCCCCATAAAAGAGAGGAACACAACACAATACAAGAGAGGAGAAGAGAGGCCACAACATACAACACCCCACAAGGGGGGATCACCCCCCAACCATCATCCTTTTCTCCATCCATCCATCACTTTGAAGATTCGTTTGTGGAATCAAGGGGAGAACTAAGAGGAGAATTCAAGAGCGAGAAGGACGCGATGACGCCACATCTAGGGTTTATTCATTTTCTAATTTATCTTGTATTTTCCGGACATCCGGGTAAGATCTATCCAACACCCATGATTGTTCTTCGCAACATCATGGGCTACAGCCTTTTTGGTAGAACTAGGGTTGTGAAGGTTTTATCTAGTTAATTGAACTTCCATGTGTACACTCCGTACAACTCTACTTGTGAATTTATTTTATATATGATTGTGTCTTTTTAATTCATACTCACGGTCGTTTTGTGCATCATTAACTGTTATGTAGAGTCTGAATACATATCTTGGTTATTGATTGAGTGCGTTCACTGCAGAGCAGGATTCCATGTTATGATTCTAAGTGAGGGGACTCTGAAGCTTCATTAGAACTATCATATATGAATACTTATTAATTGAATTGAATTCGGGTTAATAAGTAGGATAAAGAGGATAATTTTATAGTACATATAAAGGGAGATCATATCGGGTTAGAGTACCAATCCTAGGGGGAAATAATTGATACTGATAGTACCTAAAAAGGGGGGTGAAATTATATCTCTTGCTCTGAGGTTATTCACATGTTTACTTGTGTCTATAGAGTAGATATGCATGGTTTAGTGATGCGTCCATATTCCACAAGGCAGAGTCGGACATTGACACATGGAAGGAAAGTTAATGAGTAAAACTGGATTATCCTAGAGCTACCTATTCTCCTACTTGATCCACTTTCGTATTCTTCGAGTGGTACTTTATTTTATTTGTTATTTTAATTATTTGTTTGGTAGTTGTTAATTAAATCCATCAAATCTTATTGCCTTGTCTTAATTAATTTAGATAATAATTAAATTAATAATACGCCGTCCCTTGGGTTCTATATTCACTTGGTCACGTTTCGAGACTACAATTGATATCCTTCATACTTGGGGATTAATTGTGTGTTGAGAAAATGCTCATCAAGTTCTTGGCGCCGTTGCCGGGGACTGCTGTTTTTATTGATTTTATTATTTCTAGTTTGATTAAAATATTTTTTTTCTTTTATTTGTGATTATTTATTTCTATCTAATTTTGAATTTTTCTGAGTTGCTTGTGCGCTTGAAAAAAAGGAGAGGAAGGAAAGGAGCAAATAACACATTGAGCTGAACATGGCCGGAGCAAGGCAGAATCCGGATAATGTTTCCATTCGTGAAATTTTCACGAACTTTGGGAATGTCAACATGGGGTTGATAGGAGCAAGGGGGGAAGATGATGATTTTGAGATGCATCCCACTCTTATTAACATGGTAGAGAAGAATCCCTTTTCTGGAGGTTGTTTTGAAGATCCATATCAGCATCTCCGAAGATTTCTTGGTTATGCAAACACTCAAAAGGGCAGTGGAGCGAATGATAATGCTAGGCGGATCGCCTTATTCAAGTTCTCTTTAATTAATAAGGCGGAAGCTTGGTATGAGACCCTTGATCCAGCCGATTGCAATACATGGGACCAACTGCAGCAGAAGTTCTTGGAGAGACACATGCCACCCTCAAGGATCTTAAGAATGAAGCAAGAGATCACTCGATTTGTTATGAATCAGGGTGAGAAATTTTATGAGGCGTGGGACAGGTTTAAAGACATGCTCAGGAGGTGTCCACAACATGGAATGCCGAAGGCTGAATACATAAGCATCTTCTACTATTGATTGGATTGTGAGTCGCGTATTTTTATTGATGCATCATCAGGAGGAGCACTGTTATCAAAGACAGCACTTGAAGCGGAAAAGTTGTTTGAAGACATCTCTGTGAATTCACGTGACTGGCCTGTAGAGAGAGATAGAGGATCATATGTACTTGGCAAGGTGGCGCAGATTGAACATCAAGTGGTGAAGCCGAATAGGGATGATGAGATCGTCTCTAGCCTAGCTAACATCAACAAGCTACTAGAGTCCCAACAGAGGCAGATTACAGAGTTGACACTAAGGGGGCCTAGTATGAAGCAGCAAGAAGTGAAGAGTGTTGAAGATACCTTCCATCGATACATGGCTGAGAATGATGCAAGGATTGATCATCTTGAGAATACCATGAATGTTGATCGTGCAGATTTGTCTAAGCAGTTGAAGGACCTTACCTTGATGATGGGGTAGATGACCGCGAATGTGAATCAATTGACACAAACATTGGAGAATAATGCCATCACATTGAGGTCTGGAACACAGTACGAAGGACCGATGAGGCCGAAATAAAAAACGGACATATCTAGGCGCAATTCGACCAACCAGCCTCTGGTTTGACCTGGCCTACAGGTCGAATCATGGTCGAACCATACCATGCGGAGCACTCTGTTTTTCCAGATTATCGGTTCGACCAAAGCAAGGGTGGTTCGACCTGTTCTGAAGGTCGAACCCACATCGAACCTCAATGTCCGGAGCACCCTGTTTTGTCGCAACAACGGTTCGACCACGACAGACATGGTTCGACCAAACCATCTGGTATAACCTTGGTCGAACTGGGAGGCAGAAATAGTACAGTAAGCCGGTTCGACCTGAGGGAAAGCAGTTTGACCTGTCCTGAAGGACGAACCCAGGTCGAACCACGACTTCAAAGTGAGAACAGCCTTCCAGATGATCGGTTCGACCACTACGTGCCTGGTTCGACCTCTCCAATAGGTCAAACCCTAGTTGAACTGATCCGAAACATGCCTATTGTTGCGCCGAATGCTCCGCATGATGTTGATGCTACTCCAGTACCATTACATGAGTAGAATACTAAGCTTACAATGGTGAAGAAGTGGAAAAGAGCAAAGAAGTTGAGAGCGTAGAAGCTGACTGCAGATGGATAATGAAGATGTGGTTTTCTCCCTTGATCATGCAATGAAGATGCCCATGGAGACTCAATCATGCAAGAGCATTGATATGGTTTCTAACTTGTTTAATCTTGATTTTTCTAAGACATGTGATTCTGAATTTAAGTGGAAGGTTGACAAGGAGGAGTCTAGACAGCCATGGGAGGAAGGAAATTTCAATGATCATGTTTTTGTGACCAAGAAAGGTGAGGTGTTGAGTGTAGACAAGAAGAGGGAAAGAAAGTATTTGAAGGTGAGGATGCGAGAAGACCGTCCTCTACTGTCGTGACTCTAGGACGTTAAACATGAGCACCTGTTGGGGGCTTGCGCTTCCGTTTTATTGCTTTATTTCTTTCATGTGAGTAAGAAATTTTTATATTTAAGGTGCTTACTAATCGGCAATTACATCTCTTTTCAAACTTAGTTTCGACTTACGTTTTTACTAAGTTTGGGGGGTGTGATGTTATTACCTCATTGAAGCACCAGGAGTATAATCTTTTCTTTGTAATGTTTGCTAGGGGAGTTGATTTTTTGCGGTATATTGAAACTTTAATCGGTTTTGATGTGTCGATTTTTTGCAATTTGTCTAGTGTTCAGTGGTGTTTCTAGTGTGTGGAGTCGATTACATAGTCAATTAATTCTTTCTTATAGTTCTCCTATTTTATTATTGATGAATCCTGTGATGATGAGTTTGTTTGAGCTTTGATAATAGAAAAAGGTAAAAGAATGGCAAGACGAGTTCTACATTGAGGCTTTGACTCGAGGAGCTCGTGCGTACGTTGAAGAAAAATCAAGTGCCCTCGTTTTCTTTTTCTAATTTTTATATGTGCTTTTAATTCATGGAGTGGAAGGATTGAGTTTATGGTGGTGATCCATGTGAGCTTATATTATTAAAATTATCTCTGAAATTCATATGCTCTTGAAATTGATGAAGGAAGTGTACTTGAGTTATATTGTGATATGAAGTTCTATGTGTACTTGTGGGATATTACCTACCATGAAAAGTGCTCTGTTACTTGTTAAAAACCCATGTGAGATTTTGAGCCTTGTTGATTATGTACATAATCACATGATATTTCTTTTCTGGTGAGTATCGTTCTTGTGTATGTATTCTAGAACTTGCCTCTTGTCTTACTTGAAACTACATGTGTGTTAGATGATGGGAGATGATCTAAGGCCATCCTTGAATTTATGAGTCACTTAGCCAAATAATTTCCTACCAAATAATTATATATCCGTAGTTAACCCCGTTGAGCCTAAAAATCTTATTTCTTTGGCAACCTACGAAGATAGCCACTTTGATATCCTATTTGAGCCTTAAATTCCTATATTTAGTGGAGAATTAAATGCTGTCAAAGTGTGTTAATGGTGCTTGATAACAATTTGGGAAGGAATGAAATTGGTGTTGAAATTAATAGTGATGGATCATGATAATGCATCTAAGGAGAAGCATGGAGTAGTGCTTAAATCTAGTACTCCATGGAATCAAAAACCCTAGGTTAGTACCTAAATCTAGTACCCTATGGAGGATGCGTGAGGTAGTGCCCGAAACTGGTACCTTGAGAGAAAAAGGATGTGCTTGAGACAAGAAAGAAAGGAGAGAAAAGAAAATTAGAAGAGCATGAAGTTGGATAGCCTTGAAGTGTAAAAATCTGCAGTACATAAGATCTCCGGTTTTAATTATCTACTAATTGAGTCACTTTATCCATATGTTTCCTACCCTTACCAAAGAGCCAACATTACATCCAAAAGAAAAGTCATTTTTGATCCCATTGTCGAATCATACTTTTAGTGGTGAAGAGCTTGAGACTTTTGGCAAGCTTATGGTTACGCATGCATTTGAATTGAATCTGAGCGTAAACACCTTAACCCATAAGTGTACATCTTTTACACTTGAGTGCGAGTGATATATACTTTCCATGAGAACATGTCAATGGAGCATTTGAATTGGTGGTGATTGTCTTAACTTGTATGCTTTGAATTGATTATTACACGTGATAAGAGTTGAATGACCTAAGTTGATGACAATTGTATTTTGAATGGAGTATTGGTCATAGTCCTTGTTTTCCTGCTAATTTTCATACTCTCTTTCTCTTTATCTTTATTTTGTTGTCTCGGGACGAGCAACGGGTAAGTTTGGGGGATTGATGAGAGTGAAAATAAGTGTGTTTTAATATCCAATTTAACACCTTTTTGATTGATATTGTAGTCTTATATGAGCACAAGTGTCTTATATTCGATATATGTGAGAATCATGTGCACTTGAGGTGTTTTATTATGTTTTAGGTGGAAAAAGGATGAAAAGTGCAAAGTTGGAGAAAAGGTGCAATTTGTGCAAGAATGCTGAAAACGCACATCCAAATTTCATAATTATTCTATATTGTTGTTGAGCTCGAAACTATTGGTGTGATATATGGTTGGAAATCCAGTGAAGAGAGGGTCGTTTTGGTGTAAAGAACATCCGAATTGGAGGTCGGGCGAGGAAGTTATGAGCAAAGTGGTGACGCCGCACGAGCTGTGCCGAACAGAACAGATGTGCTACATTTCATGACTTGTTACAGATTCAGTTCTTGGAGATATTATAAGTTCTTTATATGGATAGAAAGCCCAGGAAGAGAGGATCGCGTGAGCATAAAAATCACTCAATTTGGAGGTCAGATGTGAAAGTTATACGCAAAATGGTGATCCTGCGCAAATCGATTCGACCTGCTTGAGGTCGAACCGAGGTCGAACCCAATGGAAAAAATGCTGGTTCGACCACGACATGCTGGTTCGACCTGTTGGCTGGTCGAACCATGCACCTGGGTCGTCTAGAAGGATGGTTAGACCATGGTTCGACCTCCCCTATTTGGTTCGACCTGTTTGGGTGGTCGAACTGCACTTCGGGAACTTACCAAATTCGTATTTTAGACGCGTGTGATCACTTGAAAAGCCCATTCTAAGCCTAGGAGACGTGATTACAAGTATAAAAGGAGGTCTATACAACCCCAAAAAAGAGAGGAACACAACACAATACAAGAGAGGAGAAGAGAGGCCACAACATACAACACCCCACAAGGGGGGATCACCCCCCAGCCATCATCCTTTTCTCCATCCATCCATCACTTTGAAGATTCATTTGTGGAATCAAGGGGGGAACTAAGAGGAGAATTCAAGAGCGAGAAGGATGTGATGATGCCACATCTAGGGTTTATTCGTTTCTTAATTTATCTTGTATTTTCCGGACATCCGGGTAAGATCTATCCAACACCCATGATTGTTCTTCGCAACATCATGGGCTAGAGCCTTTTTGGTAAAACTAGGGTTGTGAAGTTTTATCTAGTTAATTGAACTTCCATGTGTACACTCCGTACAACACTACTTGTGGATTTATTTTATATATGATTGTGCCTTTTAAATTCATACTCACGGTCGTTTTGTGCATCATTAACTGTTATGTAGAGTCTGAATACATATCTTGGTTATTGATTGAGTGCATTCACTGCTGAGCAGGATTCTATGTTATGATTCTAAGTGAGGGGACTCCGAAGCTTCATTAGAACTATCATATATGAATACTTATTAATTGAATTGAATTCGGGTTAATAAGTAGGATAAAGAGGATAATTTTATGGTACCTATAAAGGGAGATCATATCGGGTTAGAGTACCAATCATAGGGGGAAATAATTGATACTGATAGTACCTAAAAAGGGGGGTGAAATTATATCTCTTGCTCCGAGGTTATTCACACGTGTTACACGCATGTTTACTTGTGTCTATAGAGTAGATATGCATGGTTTAGTGATGCGTCCATATTCCACAAGGCAGAGTCGAACATTAACACATGGAAGGTAAGTTAATTAGTAAAACTGGATTATCCTAGAGCTACCTATTCATCTACTTGATCCACTTTCGTATTCTTCGAGTGATACTTTATTTTATTTGTTATTTTAATTATTTATTTAATAGTTGTTAATTAAATCCATCAAATCTTATTGCCTTATCTTAATTAATTTAGGTAATAATTAAATTAATAATACGCCGTCCCTTGGGTTCGATATTCACTTGGTCACCTTTCGAGACTACAATTGATATCCTTCATACTTGGGGATTAATTGTGTGTTGAGAAAATGCTCATAAAAAAGGTGCATCAAAATGAAGGAAATATGCATCGTAACAAAGGAAATGTTGATCGTAATGAGAAAATGAGTATTAAAATTAAGGAATATTTATCGAAACAAAGGATATATTGAGCGTAATGAGAAAATGAACATCAAAATGAAGGAAATATGCATTGAAACAATGGAAATATTGATCATTACGAGAGAACGAGCATCAAAATGAAGGAAATATGCATCGAAACAAAGGAAACATTGATCATAACGAGAAAATGATCATCAAAAAGAAGGAAATTTGCATCGAAACGAATGAAATGTTGATTGTACAAGAAAAGGAGCACCAAAATGAAGGAAATATGCATCAAAACGAAGGAAATGTTTATCGTAATGAGAAAATAAGCATTAAAATGAAGGAAATATTCATCGAAACGAAGGAAATATTGATCGTAATGAGAAAGGAGCATAAAAATAAAGGAAATATGCATCGAAACAAAGAAAATAATGATCATAAGGAGAAAACGAGCATCAAAAAGAAGAAAATCTGCATCGAAACGAATGAAATGTTGATCGTAAAACAAAAGGAGCATCAAAATGAAGTAAATATGCATCGAAAAAAAGGAAATACTGATCGTAATGAGAAAAAGTGCATCAAAATGAAGGAATATGCTTCGAAATGAAGGAATTGTTGATCGTAACGAGAAAATGAGCATCAAAATCAAAATGATGGAAATATGCATCGAAACGAATAAAATGTTGATCGTAACGAGAAAAGGAACATCAAAATGAAGGAAATATGAATCGAAACAAAGGTAATATTGATCGTAACGAGAAAATGAGAATTAAAACGAAGGAAATATGCATCGAAACATAGGTAATGTTGATTGTAACGAGGAAACGAGCATAAAAAAGAAGGAAATCTGCATCGAGACGAATGAAATGTTGATTGTAATATGAGAAAATGAGCATTAAAATTAAGGTAATATTCATTGAAACGAAGAAAATGTCGATCGTAATGAGAAAAGGAGCATCAAAATGAAGAAAATATGCATTGAAACAAAGGAAATATTGATCGTAACGAGAAAAGGAGCATCAAAATGAAGGAAATAAGCATCAAAACAAAGGAAATATAGACCGTAACGAGAAAATGAGCATCAAAATAAAGGAAATATACGTCGAAACAAAGGAAATATTGATCGTAACGAGAAAAGGAGCATCAAAATGAAGGAAATATGCATCGAAACGAAGGAAATGTTGATCATAACGAGAAAAGGAGCATTAAAATGAAGGAAATATGCATCGAAACGAAGTTAATATTGATCGTAACCAGAAAATTAGAATCAAAATGAAGTAAATATGCATCGAAAAAAGGAAATATTGATCGTAACAAGAAAACGAGCAGCAAAAAGAAGGAAATCTGCATCGAAACGAATGAAATGTTGATCGTAACAAGAAAAAGAGCATCAAAAAGAAGTAAATATGCATCGAAACAAAGGAAATATTGATCGTAACGAGAAAATGAGCATTAAAATGAAAGAAATATGCATCGAAACGAAGGAAATATTGATCGTAACGAGAAAATACGCTTCAAAATGAAGGAAATATGCATCGAAACGAAGGAAATGTTGATCGTAACTAGAAAATGAACATTAAAATGAAGGAATGATGCATCGAAACGAAGGTAATGTTGATCATAAAGAGAAAATGAGAATCAAAACAAAGGAAAAAATATGCATCGAAACGAAGGAAATATTAATTGTAACGACAAAAGGAACATCAAAATGAATGAAATGTTGATCGTAACAAGAAAAGGAGCATCAAAATGAAGAAAATATGCATCGTAACGAAGGAAATGTTGATCGTAAGGAGAAAATGAGCATCAAAATGAAGGAAATATTCATCCAAATGAAGGAAATATTGATCGTAATGAGAAAATGAGCATCAAAATGAAGGAAATATGCATTGAAACAAAGGAAACATTGATCATAACCAGAAAACGATCATCAAAAAGAAGGAAATATGCATCGAAACAAAGGAAACATTGATCATAACGAGAAAACGAGCATTAAAAAGAAGGAAATCTGCATCGAAATGAATGAAATGTTGATCATAACGATAAAAAGATCATAAAAAAGAAGGAAATCTGCATCTAAACGAATGAAATATTGATCGTACAAGAAAAGGAACAACAAAATGAAGGAAATATGCATCGAAACGAAGGAAATGTTGAGCGTAATGAGAAAATGAGCATTAAAATGAAGGAAATATTCATCGAAACGAAGGAAATATTGATCGTAATGAGAAAAGGAGCATAAAAATGAAGGAAATATGCATCGAAACAAAGGAAATAATGATCATAAAGAGAAAATGAGCATCAAAAAGAAGGATCGTAACGAGAAAAAGTGCATCAAAATGAAGAAAATGTTGATCATAACGAGAAAAGGAGCATCAAAATCAAAATGATGAAAATCTGTATCGAAACGAATGAAGTATTGATTGTAACGAGAAAATAAGCATCAAACTGAAGGAAATATGCGTCGAAACGATGGAAATATTGATCGTAACCAGAAAATAAGCATCAAAATGAAGGAAATATGCATCGAAACGAAGGAAATGTTGATTGTAACGAGAAAAATGCGCATCAAAATGAAGGAAATATGCATCGAAACGAAGTTAATATTGACCGTAATGAGAAAATGAGAATCAAACAAAGGAAATTTGCATCGAAACAATGGAAATATTGATCGTAACAAGAAAAGGAGCATCAAAATGAAGAAAATATGTATCGGAACAAAGGAAATGCTAATCGTAACTAGAAAAGGAGCATCAAAATGAAGGAAATATGCATCGAAACGAAGGAAATATTGAACGTAACGAGAAAATGAGCATTAAAATGAAGAAAATATGCAACGAAACGAAGGAAATATTGATCGTAACGAGAAAATGAGCATTAAAATAAAGGAAATATGCATCGAAACGAAAGAAATCTTGATCGTAATGAGAAAAGGAGAATCAAAATGAAGAAAATATGCATCAAAATGAAAGAAATATTTAACAAGAAAACGAGCATCAAAAAGAAGGAAATATGCATCGAACAAATGAAATGTTGATCGTAACAAGAAAAGAAGCATCAAAATGAAGGAAATATGCATCGAAACGAAGGAAATGTCGATTGTAATGAGAAAAGGAGCATCAAAATGAAGAAAATATGCTTCGAAACAAAGGAAATATTGATCGTAATGAGAAAAGGAGTATCAAAATGAAGGAAATATGCATCGAAACAAATGAAATGTTATCGTAACAAGAAAAAAAGCATCAAAATGAATGAAATATGCATCGAAACAAAGGAAATGCCAATCGTAACGAGAAAATGAGCATTAAAATGAAGGAAATATTCGTCAAAATGAAGGAAATGTCGATCGTAATGAGAAAAAGAGCATCAAAATGAAGAAAATATGCTTCGAAACAAAGGAAATATTGATCATAACGAGAAAAGGAGCATCAAAATGAAGGAAATATGCATCGAAACGAAGGAAATATTGATCTTAACAAGAAAATAAGCATCAAAATGAAAGAAATATGCATCGAAACAAAGGAAATGTTGATCGTAACGAGAAAAGGAGCATCAAGATAAAGGAAATATGCATCGAAACAAAGAAAATGTTGATCGTAACGAGAAAAGGAGCATCAAAATATAGGAAATATGCGTCAAAACGAAGTTAATATTGATCGTAATAAGAAAATGAGAATCAAAATGAAGGAAATATGCATCAAAACAAAGGAAATATTGATCATAAAGAGAGCATCAAAAAGAAGGAAATTTGCATCGAAACGAATGAAATGTTGATCGTAAAGAGAAAATGAACATCAAAAAGAAGGAAATCTGCATCGAAACGAAGGAAATATGCATCGAACAGAAGGAAATGCTGATCATAACGAGAAAAAGTGCAGAAAAATGAAGGAAATATGCACCGAAATGAAGTAAATGTTGATCATAACGAGAAAAGGAGCATCAAAATCAAAATGATGAAAATCTGTATCGAAATGAATGAAATATTGATCGTAACGAGAAAATAAGCATCAAAATGAAGAAAATATGCATCGAAACGATGGAAATATTGATCGTAACCAGAAAATAAGCATCAAAATGAAGGAAATATGCATCGAAACAAAGGAAATGTCAATCGTAACGAGAAAATTAGCATTCAAATGAAGGAAATATTCGTCAAAATGAAAGAAATGTCGATCGTAATGAGAAAAGGAGCATCAAAATGAAGAAAATATGCAATGAAACACAGGAAATATTGATTGTAACGAGAAAATGAGCATCAAAATGAAGGAAATATGCATCGAAACAAATGAAATGTTGATCGTAACAAGAAAAGAAGCATCAAAATGAAGGAAATATGCATCGAAACAAGGGAAATGTCGATCGTAACGAGAAAATGAGCATTAAAATGAAGGAAATATTCGTCGAAATGAAAGAAATGTCGATCGTAATGAGAAAAGGAGCATCAAAATGAAGAAAATATGCTTCGAAACAAAGGAAATATTGATCGTAACGAGAAAAGGAGCATCAAAATGAAAGAAATATGCATCGAAACGAAGGAAATGTTGATCGTAACGAGAAAAGGAGCATCAAAATGAAGAAAATATGCATCGAAACAAAGAAAATGTTGATCGTAACGAGAAAAGGAGAATCAAAATATTGGAAATATGCGTAAAAACGAAGTTAATATTGATCGTAATGAGAAAATGAGAATCAAAACGAAGGAAATATGCATCAAAACAAAGGAAATATTGATCGTAACGAGATCATAAAAAAAAAGGAAATCTGCATCGAAACGAATGAAACGTTGATCGTAACAAGAAAAGGAGAATCAAAATGAAGAAATATGTATCGAAATGAAAGAAATGCTGATCGTAACGAGAAAATGAGCATCAAAATGAAGGAAATATGCATCGAAACGAAGGAAATATTGATCGTAACAAGAAAATAAGCATCAAAACGAAGGAAATGTTGATCATAACGAGAAAATGATCATTAAAATGAAGGAATGATGCATCGAAACGAAGGTAATGTTGATAATAAAGAGAAAATGAGAATCAAAATGAAGGAAATATGCATCGAAACAAATGAAATATTAATCGTAACGAGAAAAGGAGTATCGAAATGAATAAAATGTTGATCGCAACAAGAAAAGTAGCATGAACATGAAGGAAATATGCATCAAAACGAAGGAAATGTTGATCGAAACGAGAAAATGAGAATCAAAATGAAGGAAATATTCATCGAAACAAAGGAAATATTGATCGTAACGAGAAAATGAGCATTAAAATGAAGGAAATATGCATCGAAACAAAAGGAAATATTGATCATAACGAGAAAACGAGCATCAAAAAGAAGGGAATATGCATCAAAATAAAGGAAACATTGATCATAACTAGAAAATGAGCATAAAAGGAGGAAATCTGCATCGAAACGAATGAAATGTTGATCGTACCAGAAAAGGAGCATCAAAATGAAGGAAATATGCATCGAAACGAAGGAAATGTTGATCGTAAGGAGAAAATGAGCATTAAAATTAAGGAAATATTCATCGAAATGAAGGAAATATTGATCGTAATGAGAAAATGAGCATAAAAAGAAGGAAATATTCATCCAAATGAAGGAAATATTGATCGTAATGAGAAAATGAGCATCAAATGAAGGAAATATGCATTGAAACAAAGGAAACATTGATCATAACGAGAAAACGAGCTTCAAAAAGAAGGAAATATGCATCGAAACAAAGGAAACATTGATCATAACGAGAAAATGAGCATTAAAAAGAAGGAAATCTGCATCGAAATGAATGAAATGTTGATCAAAACGATAAAGCGATCATCAAAAAGAAGGAAATCTGCATCCAATGAATGAAATGTTGATCGTACAAGAAAAGGAACAACAAAATGAAGGAAATATGCATCGAAACGAAGGAAATGTTGAGCGTAACGAGAAAATGAGCATTAAAATGAAGGAAATATTCATCGAAACGAAGGAAATATTGATCGTAATGAGAAAAGGAGCATAAAAATGAAGGAAATATGCATCGAAACAAAGGAAATAATGATCATAAAGAGAAAATGAGCATCAAAAAGAAGGAAATCTGCATCGAAACGAAGGAAATATGCATCGAAAAGAAGGAAATGCTGATCGTAACGAGAAAAAGTGCAGAAAAATAAAGGAAATATGCACCGAAATGAAGTAAATGTTGATCATAACGAGAAAAGGAGCATCAAAATCAAAATGATGAAAATCTGTATCGAAATGAATGAAATATTGATCGTAACGAGAAAATAAGCATTAAAATGAAGAAAATATGCATCGAAACGATGGAAATATTGATCGTAACCAGAAAATAAGCATCAAAATGAAGGAAATATGCATCGAAACAAAGGAAATGTCAATCGTAACGAGAAAATTAGCATTCAAATTAAGGAAATATTCATCAAAATGAAGGAAATGTCGATCGTAATGAGAAAAGGAGCATCAAAATGAAGAAAATATGCTATGAAACACAGGAAATATTGATTGTAACGAGAAAATGAGCATCAAAATGAAGGAAATATGCATCGAAACAAATGAAATGTTGATCGTAACAAGAAAAGAAGCATCAAAATGAAGGAAATATGCATCGAAACAAAGGAAATGTCGATCATAACGAGAAAATGAGCATTAAAATGAAGGAAATATTCGTCGAAATGAAGGAAATGTCGATCGTAATGAGAAAAGGAGCATCAAAATGAAGAAAATATGCTTCGAAACAATGGAAATATTGATCGTAACGAGAAAAGGAGCATCAAAATGAAAGAAATATGCATCGAAACGAAGGAAATGTTGATCGTAACGAGAAAAGGAGCATCAAAATGAAGAAAATATGCATCGAAACAAAGAAAATATTGATCGTAACGAGAAAAGGAGAATCAAAATATTAGAAATATGCGTCAAAACGAAGTTAATATTGATCGTAATGAGAAAATGAGAATTAAAACGAAGGAAATATGCATCAAAACAAAGGAAATATTGATCGTAACGAGAGCATCAAAAAAAAAGAAATCTGCATCAAAACGAATGAAACGTTGATCGTAACAAGAAAAGGAGAATCAAAATGAAGTAAATATGTATCGAAATGAAAGAAATGCTGATCGTAATGAGAAAATGAGCATCAAAATGAAGGAAATATGCATCGAAACGAAGGAAATATTGATCGTAACAAGAAAATAAGCATCAAAACGAAGGAAATGTTGATCATAACGAGAAAATGATCATTAAAATGAAGGAATGATGCATCGAAACGAAGGTAATGTTGATAATAAAGAGAAAATGAGAATCAAAATGAAGGAAATATGCATCGAAACAAATGAAATATTAATCGTAACGAGAAAAGGAGTATCGAAATGAATAAAATGTTGATCGCAACAAGAAAAGTAGCATGAACATGAAGGAAATATGCATCAAAACGAAGGAAATGTTGATCGAAACGAGAAAATGAGCATCAAAATGAAGGAAATATTCATCGAAACAAAGGAAATATTGATCGTAACGAGAAAATGAGCATTAAAATGAAGGAAATATGCATCGAAACAAAAGGAAATATTGATCATAACGAGAAAACGAGCATCAAAAAGAAGGGAATATGCATCAAAATAAAGGAAACATTGATCATAACTAGAAAATGAGCATAAAAGGAGGAAATCTGCATCGAAACGAATGAAATGTTGATCGTACCAGAAAAGGAGCATCAAAATGAAGGAAATATGCATCGAAACGAAGGAAATGTTGATCGTAACGAGAAAATGAGCATTAAAATTAAGGAAATATTCATCGAAATGAAGGAAATATTGATCGTAATGAGAAAATGAGCATAAAAAGAAGGAAATATTCATCCAAATGAAGGAAATATTGATCGTAATGAGAAAATGAGCATCAAAATGAAGGAAATATGCATTGAAACAAAGGAAACATTGATCATAACGAGAAAACGAGCTTCAAAAAGAAGGAAATATGCATCGAAACAAAGGAAACATTGATCATAACGAGAAAATGAGCATTAAAAAGAAGGAAATCTGCATCGAAATGAATGAAATGTTGATCAAAATGATAAAACGATCATCAAAAAGAAGGAAATCTGCATCCAATGAATGAAATGTTGATCGTACAAGAAAAGGAACAACAAAATGAAGGAAATATGCATCGAAACGAAGGAAATGTTGAGCGTAACGAGAAAATGAGCATTAAAATGAAGGAAATATTCATCGAAACGAAGGAAATATTGATCGTAATGAGAAAAGGAGCATAAAAATGAAGGAAATATGCATCGAAACAAAGGAAATAATGATCATAAAGAGAAAATGAGCATCAAAAAGAAGGAAATCTGCATCGAAAGGAAGGAAATATGCATCGAAAAGAAGGAAATGCTGATCGTAACGAGAAAAAGTGCAGAAAAATAAAGGAAATATGCACCGAAATGAAGTAAATGTTGATCATAACGAGAAAAGGAGCATCAAAATCAAAATGATGAAAATCTGTATCGAAATGAATGAAATATTGATCGTAACGAGAAAATAAGCATTAAAATGAAGAAAATATGCATCGAAACGATGGAAATATTGATCGTAACCAGAAAATAAGCATCAAAATGAAGGAAATATGCATCGAAACAAAGGAAATGTCAATCGTAACGAGAAAATTAGCATTCAAATTAAGGAAATATTCATCAAAATGAAGGAAATGTCGATCGTAATGAGAAAAGGAGCATCAAAATGAAGAAAATATGCTATGAAACACAGGAAATATTGATTGTAACGAGAAAATGAGCATCAAAATGAAGGAAATATGCATCGAAACAAATGAAATGTTGATCGTAACAAGAAAAGAAGCATCAAAATGAAGGAAATATGCATCGAAACAAAGGAAATGTCGATCATAACGAGAAAATGAGCATTAAAATGAAGGAAATATTCGTCGAAATGAAGGAAATGTCGATCGTAATGAGAAAAGGAGCATCAAAATGAAGAAAATATGCTTCGAAACAATGGAAATATTTATCGTAACGAGAAAAGGAGCATTAAAATGAAAGAAAATCTGTATCGAAACGAAGGAAATGTTGATCGTAACGAGAAAAGGAGCATCAAAATGAAGAAAATATGCATCGAAACAAAGAAAATATTGATCGTAACGAGAAAAGGAGAATCAAAATATTAGAAATATGCGTCAAAACGAAGTTAATATTGATCGTAATGAGAAAATGAGAATTAAAACGAAGGAAATATGCATCAAAACAAAGGAAATATTGATCGTAACGAGAGCATCAAAAAAAAAGAAATCTGCATCGAAACGAATGAAACGTTGATCGTAACAAGAAAAGGAGAATCAAAATGAAGTAAATATGTATCGAAATGAAAGAAATGCTGATCGTAATGAGAAAATGAGCATCAAAATGAAGGAAATATGCATCGAAACGAAGGAAATATTGATCGTAACAAGAAAATAAGCATCAAAACGAAGGAAATGTTGATCATAACGAGAAAATGATCATTAAAATGAAGGAATGATGCATCGAAACGAAGGTAATGTTGATAATAAAGAGAAAATGAGAATCAAAATGAAGGAAATATGCATCGAAACAAATGAAATATTAATCGTAACGAGAAAAGGAGTATCGAAATGAATAAAATGTTGATCGCAACAAGAAAAGTAGCATGAACATGAAGGAAATATGCATCAAAACGAAGGAAATGTTGATCGAAACGAGAAAATGAGCATCAAAATGAAGGAAATATTCATCGAAACAAAGGAAATATTGATCGTAACGAGAAAATGAGCATTAAAATGAAGGAAATATGCATCGAAACAAAAGGAAATATTGATCATAACGAGAAAACGAGCATCAAAAAGAAGGGAATATGCATCAAAATAAAGGAAACATTGATCATAACTAGAAAATGAGCATAAAAGGAGGAAATCTGCATCGAAACGAATGAAATGTTGATCGTACCAGAAAAGGAGCATCAAAATGAAGGAAATATGCATCGAAACGAAGGAAATGTTGATCGTAACGAGAAAATGAGCATTAAAATTAAGGAAATATTCATCGAAATGAAGGAAATATTGATCGTAATGAGAAAATGAGCATAAAAAGAAGGAAATATTCATCCAAATGAAGGAAATATTGATCGTAATGAGAAAATGAGCATCAAAATGAAGGAAATATGCATTGAAACAAAGGAAACATTGATCATAACGAGAAAACGAGCTTCAAAAAGAAGGAAATATGCATCGAAACAAAGGAAACATTGATCATAACGAGAAAATGAGCATTAAAAAGAAGGAAATCTGCATCGAAATGAATGAAATGTTGATCAAAACGATAAAACGATCATCAAAAAGAAGGAAATCTGCATCCAATGAATGAAATGTTGATCGTACAAGAAAAGGAACAACAAAATGAAGGAAATATTCATCGAAACGAAGGAAATATTGATCGTAATGAGAAAAGGAGCATAAAAATGAAGGAAATATGCATCGAAACAAAGGAAATAATGAACATAAAGAGAAAATGAGCATCAAAAAGAAGGAAATCTGCATCGAAACGAAGGAAATATGCATCGAAAAGAAGGAAATGCTGATCGTAACGAGAAAAAGTGCAGAAAAATAAAGGAAATATGCATCGAAATGAAGTAAATGTTGATCATAACGAGAAAAGGAGCATCAAAATCAAAATGATGAAAATCTGTATCGAAATGAATGAAATATTGATCGTAACGAGAAAATAAGCATTAAAATGAAGAAAATATGCATCGAAACGATGGAAATATTGATCGTAACCAGAAAATAAGCATCAAAATGAAGGAAATATGCATCGAAACAAAGGAAATGTCAATCGTAACGAGAAAATTAGCATTCAAATTAAGGAAATATTCTTCAAAATGAAGGAAATGTCGATCGTAATGAGAAAAGGAGCATCAAAATGAAGAAAATATGCTATGAAACACAGGAAATATTGATTGTAACGAGAAAATGAGCATCAAAATGAAGGAAATATGCATCGAAACAAATGAAATGTTGATCGTAACAAGAAAAGAAGCATCAAAATGAAGGAAATATGCATCGAAACAAAGGAAATGTCGATCATAACGAGAAAATGAGCATTAAAATGAAGGAAATATTCGTCGAAATGAAGGAAATGTCGATCGTAATGAGAAAAGGAGCATCAAAATGAAGAAAATATGCTTCGAAACAATGGAAATATTGATCGTAACGAGAAAAGGAGCATCAAAATGAAAGAAATATGCATCGAAACGAAGGAAATGTTGATCGTAACGAGAAAAGGAGCATCAAAATGAAGAAAATATGCATCGAAACAAAGAAAATATTGATCGTAACGAGAAAAGGAGAATCAAAATATTAGACATATGCGTCAAAACGAAGTTAATATTGATCGTAATGAGAAAATGAGAATTAAAACGAAGGAAATATGCATCAAAACAAAGGAAATATTGATCGTAACGAGAGCATAAAAAAAAAGAAATCTGCATCGAAACGAATGAAACGTTGATCGTAACAAGAAAAGGAGAATCAAAATGAAGTAAATATGTATCGAAATGAAAGAAATGCTGATCGTAATGAGAAAATGAGCATCAAAATGAAGGAAATATGCATCGAAACGAAGGAAATATTGATCGTAACAAGAAAATAAGCATCAAAACGAAGGAAATGTTGATCATAACGAGAAAATGATCATTAAAATGAAGGAATGATGCATCGAAATGAAGGTAATGTTGATAATAAAGAGAAAATGAGAATCAAAATGAAGGAAATATGCGTCGAAACAAATGAAATATTAATCGTAACGAGAAAAGGAGTATCGAAATGAATAAAATGTTGATCGCAACAAGAAAAGTAGCATGAACATGAAGGAAATATGCATCAAAACGAAGGAAATGTTGATCGAAACGAGAAAATGAGCATCAAAATGAAGGAAATATTCATCGAAACAAAGGAAATATTGATCGTAACGAGAAAATGAGCATTAAAATGAAGGAAATATGCATCGAAACAAAAGGAAATATTGATCATAACGAGAAAACGAGCATAAAAAAGAAGGGAATATGCATCAAAATAAAGGAAACATTGATCATAACTAGAAAATGAGCATAAAAGGAGGAAATCTGCATCGAAACGAATGAAATGTTGATCGTACCAGAAAAGGAGCATCAAAATGAAGGAAATATGCATCGAAACGAAGGAAATGTTGATCGTAACGAGAAAATGAGCATTAAAATTAAGGAAATATTCATCGAAATGAAGGAAATATTGATCGTAATGAGAAAATGAGCATAAAAAGAAGGAAATATTCATCCAAATGAAGGAAATATTGATCGTAATGAGAAAATGAGCATCAAAATGAAGGAAATATGCATTGAAAAAGGAAACATTGATCATAACGAGAAAACGAGCTTCAAAAAGAAGGAAATATGCATCGAAACAAAGGAAACATTGATCATAACGAGAAAATGAGCATTAAAAAGAAGGAAATCTGCATCGAAATGAATGAAATGTTGATCAAAACGATAAAACGATCATCAAAAAGAAGGAAATCTGCATCCAATGAATGAAATGTTGATCGTACAAGAAAAGGAACAACAAAATGAAGGAAATATGCATCGAAACGAAGGAAATGTTGAGCGTAACGAGAAAATGAGCATTAAAATGAAGGAAATATTCATCGAAACGAAGGAAATATTGATCGTAATGAGAAAAGGATCATAAAAATGAAGGAAATATGCATCAAAACAAAGGAAATAATGATCATAAAGAGAAAATGAGCATCAAAAAGAAGGAAATCTGCATCGAAACGAAGGAAATATGCATCGAAAAGAAGGAAATACTGATCGTAACGAGAAAAAGTGCAGAAAAATAAAGGAAATATGCACCGAAATGAAGTAAATGTTGATCATAACGAGAAAAGGAGCATCAAAATCAAAATGAAAGAAAATCTGTATCGAAATGAATGAAATATTGATGTAACGAGAAAATAAGCATCAAAATGAAGAAAATATGCATCGAAACGATGGAAATATTGATCGTAATCAGAAAATAAGCATCAAAATGAAGGAAATATGCATCGAAACGAAGGAAATGTTGATTGTAACGAGAAAAATGAGCATCAAAATGAAGGAAATATGCATCGAAACGAAGTTAATATTGACCGTAATGAGAAAATGAGAATCAAAACAAAGGAAATATGCATCGAAACAAAGGAAATATTGATCGTAACAAGAAAAGGAGCATCAAAATGAAGAAAATATGTATTGAAACAAAGGAAATGCTGATCGTAACTAGAAAAGGAGCATCAAAATGAAGGAAATATGCATCGAAACGAAGGAAATATTGAACGTAACAAGAAAATGAGCATTAAAATGAAGGAAATATGCATCGAAACGAAGGAAATATTGATCGTAACGAGAAAATGAGCATTAAAATGAAAGAAATATGCATCGAAACGAAGGAAATGTTGATCGTAATGAGAAAAGGAGAATCAAAATGAAGGAAATATGCATCGAAACGAAAGAAATATGTAACGAGAAAACGAGCATCAAAAAGAAGGAAATATGCATCGAAACAAATGAAATGTTGATCGTAACAAGAAAAGAAGCATCAAAATGAAGGAAATATGCATCGAAACAAAGGAAATGTCAATCGTAACGAGAAAATGAGCATTCAAATGAAGGAAATATTCGTCAAAATGAAGGAAATGTCGATCGTAATGAGAAAAGGAGCATCAAAATGAAGAAAATATGCTATGAAACACAGGAAATATTGATTGTAACGAGAAAATGAGCATCAAAATGAAGGAAATCTGCATCGAAACAAATGAAATGTTGATCGTAACAAGAAAAGGAGCATCAAAATGAAGGAAATATGCATCGAAACGAAGGAAATATTAATCGTAACGAGAGAATGAGCATTGAAATAAAGGAAATATTCATCAAAACGAAGGAAATATTGATCGTAATGAGAAAATGAGCACCAAAAAAAGATGGAAATTTGCATCGAAATGAATGAAAAGTTGATCGTAATGAGAAAAGGAGCATCAAAATAAAATAAACATGCATCGAAATGAAGGAAATATTAATCTAAACGAGAAAAGGAGCATCAAAATGAAGGAAATATGCATCGGAACGAAGGTAATGTTGATCGTAAAGAGAAAATGAGCATTGAAACGAAGGAAATATGCATCAAAACGAAGGAAATGTTGATCTTAACGAGAAAATGAGCATTAAAATGAAGGAAATATGCATCGAAACGAAGGAAATATTGATCGTAACTAGAAAATGAGCATCAAAATGAAGGAAATGTGCATCGAAATGAAGGAAATGTTGATCATAATAAAAAAGGAGCATCAAAATGAAGGAAATATGCATCGAAATAAAGGAAAATTTGTTCATAACGAGAAAAGGAGCATCAAAATGAAGGAAATATGCATCGAAATGAAGGAAATATTGATCGTAATGAGAAAGCGAGAATCAAAAAGAAGAAAATCTACATCGAAACTAATGAAATGTTGATCGTAACGAGAAAACGAGCATCAAAATGAAGTAAATATGCATCGAAATTAAGGAAATGTTTATCGTAACAAGAAAAGGTGCACAGGCCATGCTTGCACAGCCCATGCCCACAGCTTGCCCACGGCCGTTGCTTTGGCTTGCCTATTCCATGGCCCATGCCTAACTCCCGTTGCCCATGGTTGCCCACGGGGGACGCCCACGTATGCCTATGCCCATTGCCACGGGTTGCCCATGCACAGGCCATGCTTGCACGACCCATGCCCACTGCTTGCCCACGGCCGTTGCCTTAGCTTGCCCATGCCATGACCCATGCCCAACTCCCATTGCCAAGGATTGCCCATGAGTGTCGCCCACGTATGCCCATGCCCATTACCACGGGTTGCCCATGCACAGGTCATGCTTGCATATCCCATGCCCATGGCCGTTGCCTTGGCTTTCCCATGCCATGGCCCATGCCCAACACCCATTGCTAGAATTGCCCACGGGGGTCGCCCACGGCTTGCCCACGCCCATTGCCACGGGTTGCCCATGCACAGGCCATGCTTACACGGGCCATGCCCACGGCTTGCCCATGGCCGTTGCCTTGGCTTGCCTATCTCATGGCCCATGCCCAACTCCTGTTGCCCAGGGCTATCCCACGGGTTGCCCATGCACAGGCCATGCTTACAACGGCCATGCCCACGGCTTGCCCAAGGCCGTTGCCTTGGCTTGCCCATGCCATGGCCCATGCCCAACTCCCGTTGCCCAAGATTGTCCACGGGGGTCACCCACGTATGCCCATGCCCATTGCCACGAGTTGCCCATGCACAGGGCATGCTTGCACGGTCCATGCCCATGGCCATTGCTTTGGCTTGCCCATGCCATGGCCCATGCCTTACTCCCGTTGGCCACGGTTGCCCACGGCGGTCGCCCACGTATGCCCACGCCCGTTGCCACGGGTTGCCCATGCACATGCCATGCTTGCACGGCCCATACCAACGACTTGCCCACGGCTGTTGCCTTGGTTTGCACATGCCATGGCCCATGCCCAACTCCCGTTGCCCAGGATTGCCCACGGGGATCGCTCACAGCTTGCCCACACCCATTGCCACAGGTTGCCCATGCCCAGGCCATGCTTGCCCATGGCCGTTGCCTTGGATTGCCCATGCCATGGCCCATGCCGAACTCGCGTTACCCAGGATTGCACACGGGGATCGCCCACAGCTTGCCCACGCCTGTTGCCACGGGATTCCAATGCACAGGCTATCCTTACACGGCCCATGCCCACGGCTTGCCCATGGCTGTTGCCTTGGCTTGCCTATGCCATGGCCCATGCCCAACTCCCGTTGCCCACGGGGGTCACCCACGTATGCCCACGCCCATTGCCACAAGTTGCCCATGCACAGGCCATGCTTGCACGGCTCATGCCCACGGCTTGCCCACGGCCGTTGCTTTGGCTTGCCCATGCCATGGCCCATGCCCAACTCCCATTGCTCACGGTTGCCCACGGGGGTCGCCCACGTATGCCCACGCCCATTGCCACGGGTTGCGCATGCACAGGCCATGCTTACAAGGCCCATGCCCATGGCATGCCCACGGCCGTTGCCTTGGCTTGCCCATGCAATGGCCCATGCCCAACTCCCGGTGCCCACGGTTGCCCACGGGGGTTGCCCATGGCTTGCCCACGGGTTGCCCATGCATAGGCCATGCTTGCACGACCCATGCCCACGGCTTGCCCATGCACAAGCCATGCTTGCACAGCTCTTGCCCATGGCTTGCCCATGGCCGTTGCCTTGGCTTGCCTATGCCATGGCCCCTGCCCAACTCCCGTTGCCAGGATTGCCCACGGGGGTCGCCCACGTATGCCCACGGCTTGCCCATGGCCGTTGCCTTGGCTTGCCCATGCCATGGGCCATGCCCAACTCCCGTTGCCCACGGTTGCCCACGGTGGTCACCCATGTATACCCACGCCCGTTGCCATGGGTTGCCCATGCCCGTTACCACGAGTTGCCCATGATTGCACGACCCATGCCCGCAGCTTGCCCACGGCCGTTGCCTTGACTTGCCCATGCCATGACCCATGCCCAACTCCCGTTACCTAGGATTGCCCACGAGGGTTGCCCACGGCTTGCCCATGCCTGTTTGCATGGGTTGCCCATGCACAGGCCATGCTTGCATGGCCCATGCCCACGGCTTGCCCATGGCCGTTGCCTTAGCTAACCCATGCCATGGTCCATGCCCAACTCCCGTTGCCCACGGGGTCGCCCACGGCTTGCCCATGCCCGTTGCCACGAGTTGCCCATGCACATGCCATGCTTGCACGGCCCATACGCACGGCTTGCCCACGGCCGTTGCCTTTGCTTGCCCATGCCATGGACCATACCCAACTCCCGTTGCCCACGGTTGCCTATGGGGGTCGCCCACGTATGCCCACGGGTTACCCATGCACAGGCCATGCTTGCACGACCTATGCCCACGGCTTGCCCACGGGTTGCCCATGGTCGTTGCCTTGGCTTGCCCATGATATGGCCCATGCCCAACTCCCGTTGCCTAGGAATGCCCACGGGGGTCGCCCACGTATGCCCAACTCCCGTTGCCCACGGTTGCCTATGTGGGTCGCCCACGTATGCCCACGGGTTACCCATGCACAGGCCATGCTTGCACAGCCCATGTCCATGGCTTACCCACGGCCATTGCCTTGGCTTGCCCATGTCATGTCCCATGCCCAACTCCCGTTGCCCACGGTTGCCCACAGGGGTCGCCCACGGCTTGCCCACAGGTTGCCCATGCATAGGCCATGCTTGCACGGCCCATGCCCACGGCTTGCCCACGGTCGTTGCCTTGGCTTGCCAATGCCATGGCCCATGCCCAACTCCCTTTACCCAGGATTGCCAACAGGGGTCACCCACATATGCTCACGCCCGTTGCCACGGGTTGCCCATGCACAGGCCGTGCTTGCACGGCCCATGCCCACGGCTTGCCCACGGTCATTGTCTTGGCTTGCCCATGGCATGGCCCATGCCCAACTCCCGTTCCCCATGGTTGCCCACGGCGGTCAGCCACGTATGCCCATGCCCATGGCTTGCCCACGGTCGTTGCCTTGGCTTGCCCATGCCATGACCCATTCCCAACTCCCGTTGCCCAAGATTGCCCACGGGGGTCGCCCACGTATGCCCACGCCCGTTACCACGGGTAGCCCATGCCCACGGCTTGCCCATGGCTTGCCCACGTCCGTTGCCTTAGCTTATCCATGCCATGGCACATGCCCAACTTCCGCTGCCCAGGATTGCCCACGAAGGTCGCCCACGGCTTGCCCACCCCCATTGCCACAGGTTGCCCATGCACAAGCCATGCTTGCATGGCCCATGCCCATGGCTTGCCCACGGCCGTTGCCTTGGTTTGCCCATGCCATGGCCCATACCTAACTCCCGTTGCCCACGGTTGCCCATGGGGGTCGGCCACGTATGCCCCTGCCCAATGCCACGGGTTGCCCATGCACAAGCCATGCTTTCATGGCCCATGCCCATGGCTTGCCAACAGTCGTTGCCTTGGCTTGCCCATGCCATGGACCATGCCCAACTCCCGTTGCCCAGGATTGCCCATGGAGGGGGGGGAGGGGGTGGTCGCCCATAGCTTGCCCACACCCGTTGCCACGGGTTGCCCATGCACAGGCCATGCTTTCACTGCCCATGCCTACGGCTTGCCCAAGGCCGTTACCTTAGCTTACCAATGCCATTGCCCATGCCCAACTCCCGTTGCCCACGGTTGCCCACGGGGGTCGCCCACGTATGCCCACGCCTATTGCCACGGGTTGCCCATGCACAGGCCATGCTTGCATGGCCCATGCCCACTGCTTACCCACGGCCGTTGCCTTGGCATGTCGATGCTATGGCCCATGCCCAACTCCCGTTGCTCACGGGGTTCGCCCACGGCTTGCCCACATGTTGCCCATGCACAGGCCCTGCTTGCACGGCCTATGCCCACGGCTTGCCCATGGCCGTTGCCTTGGCTTGCCCATGCCATGACCCATGCCCAACTCCCGTTGCCTAGGATTGCCCACGAGTGTCGCCCACGTATGTCCACGCCCATTGCCATGGGTTGCCCATGCACAGCCATGCTTGCACGGCCCATGCCCACGGCTTGCCCATGACCGTTGCCTTCGCTTGCCCATGCCATGACCCATGCCTAACTCCCATTACCCAGGATTGCCCAAGGGGGTCGCCCACGGCTTGCCCACGCCCGTTGCCACGGGTTGCCCATGCACAGGCCATGCTTGCACGGCCCATGCCCACGGCTTGCCCACGGTCGATGTCTTGGCTTGCCCATCTCATGGCCCATGCCCAACTACCGTTGCCCACGGCTTGTCCACGGGTTGCCCATGCACAGGCCATGCTTGCACGGCCCATGCCCATGGCTTGCCCATGGCCATTGCCTTGGCTTACCCATTCCATGGCCATGCCCAACTCCCGTTGCCCAGGATTATCAACGGGGGTCGCCCATGTATGCCCACGCCCGTTGCCACGAGTTGCCCATGCACAGGCTATGCTTGCACGGCCCATGCCCACGGCTTGCCCACGGCCGTTGCCTTGGCTTGCCCATGCCATGGCCCATGCCTTACTCCCGTTGCCCACGGTTGTTAACGGCGGTTGCCCACGTATGCCTATGCCCTTTGCCACGGGTTGTCCATGCACAGGCCTTGCTTGCATGGCCCATTCCAACAGCTTGCCCACGACTGTTGCCTTGGTTTGCCCATGCCATGGCCCATGTCCAACTCCTGTTACCCAGGATTGCCAACGGGGGTCTCTTACAGCAAGCCCACGCCCGTGGCCACGGGTTGCCCATGCACAGGCCATGCTTGCACGGCCCATGCACATGGCTTGCCCACGGCCGTTGCCTTGGCTTGCCCATGCCATGGCCCATGCCCAACTGCCGTTGCCCAGGATTGCACACGGGGGTCGCCCACGGCTTACCCACGGCTTGCCCATGCACAGGCCATGCTTGCACGGCCCATGCCCACGGCTTGCCCACGGCCATTGCCTTAGCTTGCCCATGCCATGACCCATGCCCAACTCCCGTTACCCAGGATTGCCCACGGGGTTCGCCAACGTATGCCCACGCCCATTGCCACGGGTTGCCCATACACAGGCCATGCTTGCAAGGCCCATGCCCATGGCTTGCCCATGCCATGGCCCATGCCCAACTCCCATTGCCCAGGATTGCCCACGGGCCCACAGCTTGGCCATGCCCGTTGCCACCGATTGCCCATGCACAGGCCATGCTTGCACAGCTCATGCCCACGGCTTGCCCACGACCATTGCCTTGGATTTCCCATGCCATGGCCCATGCCCAACTCCCGTTTCCAACGGTTGCCCACGGGGGTCGCCCTCGTATGCCCTCGCCCATTGCCACGGGTTGTGCATGCATAGGCCATACTTGCACGGCCCATGCCCACAGCCGTTGCCTTGGCTTGCCCATGCCATGGCCCATGCCCAGCTCCCGTTGCCCACGATTGCCCACGGGGGTCGCCCACGGCTTGCCCACGGGTTACCCATGCACAGGCCATGCTTGCACGGCCTATGACCACGGCTTGCCCATGGCCGTTGCCTTGGCTTGCCCATGATATGGCCCATGCCCAACTCCCGTTGCCTAAGAATGCCCACTTGGGTCGCCCACGTATGCCCACGCCCATTGCCACGGATTTCCCATGCACAAGCCATGCTTGCACGGCCCTTGCCCACGGCTTGCCCACGGCCGTTGCCTTGGCTTGCCCATGCCATGGTCCATGCCCAACTCCCGTTGCCCACGGTTCCCCACAGCGGTAGCCCATGTATGCCCTCGCCCGTTGCCACGGGTTGCACACGCCCGTTTCCACGGGTTGCCCATGCACAGGCCATGGTTGCACGACCCATGCCCACGGCTTGCCCATGACCGTTGCCTTGGCTTACCCATGACCGTTGCCTTGGCTTACCCATGCCATGACCCATGCCCAACTCCCGTTGCCTAGGATTACCCATGGGGGTCGCCCACGGCTTGCCCACGCCCATTGCTACGGGTTGCCCTTTCACAAGCCATGCTTGCACGGCCCATACCCACGGCTTGCCCATGGCCGTTGCCTTAGCTTGCCCATGCCATGGCACCAATGCCCAACTCCCGTTGCCCAGGATTGCCCACGGGGGTCACCCACGGCTTGCCCATGCCCGTTGCCACGGGTTGCCCATGAACATGCCATGCTTGCACGGCCCATGCCCACCGCTTGCCCACGGCCGTTGCCTTTGCTTGCCCATGCTATGGACCGTGCCCAACTCCCGTTGCCCACGGGGGTCGCCCACGTATGCCCACGCCCATGGCCATGGGTTGCCCATGCATAGGCCATGCTTGCACGGCCCATGCCCATGGCTTACCCACGGCTATTGCCTTGGCTTGCCCATGCCATGGACCGTGCCCAACTCCCGTTGCCCACGGTTGCCCACGGGGGTCGCCCACGTATGCCCACGCCCATGGCCACGGGTTGCCCATGCACAGGCCATGCTTGCACGGCCCATGCCCATGGCTTGCCCATGGCCATTGCCTTGTCTTGCGCATTCCATGGCCATGCCCAACTCCCGTTGCCCAGGATTGTCAACGGGGGTCGCCCATGTATGCCCACGCCCGTTGCCACGAGTTGCCCATGCACAGGCTATGCTTGCACGGCCCATGCCCACGGCTTGCCCATGGCCGTTACCTTGGCTTGCCCATGCCATGGCCCATGCCTTACTCCTGTTGCCCAAGGTTGTCCACGGCGGTCGCCCACGTATGCCTATGCCCTTTGCCATGGGTTGTCCATGCACAGGCCTTGCTTGCACGGCCCATACCAACGGCTTGCCCATGGCTGTTGCCTTGGTTTGCCCATGCCATGGCTCATGCCTAACTCCTGTTGCCCAGGATTGCCAATGGGGGTCGCTTACAGCAAGCCCACGCCCGTTGCCACGGGTTGCCCATGCACAGGCCATGCTTGCACGGCCCATGCACATGGTTTGCCCAACTCCCATTGCCAACGGTTCCCCACAGCGGTCGCCCATGTATGCCCTTGCCCGTTGCCATGGGTTGCACACGCCCGTTGCCATGGGTTGCCAATGCACAGGCCATGGTTGCACGACCCATGCCCACGGCTTGCCCATGACCGTTGCCTTGGCTTACCCATGCCATGACCCATGCCCAACTCCCGTTGCCTAGGATTACCCACGGGGGTCGCCCACGGCTTGCCCACGCCCGTTGCTAGGGGTTGCCCTTGCACAAGCCATGCTTGCACGGCCCATGCCCATGGCTTGCCCACGCCCGTTGCCTTAACTTGCCCATGCCATGGTACCCATGCCCAACTCCCGTTGCCCAGGATTGCCCATGGGGGTCACCCACGGCTTGCCCATGCCCGTTGCCACGGGTTACCCATGAACATGCCATGCTTGCACGGCCCATGCCCACTTCTTGCCCATGGCCGTTGCCTTTGCTTGCCCATGCCATGGACCGTGCCCAACTCCCATTGCCCACGGTTGCCCATGAGGGTCGCCCACGTATGCCCACGCAGTGGTCATGGGTTTCCTATGCACAGGCCATGCTTTCACGGCCCATGCCCATGGCTTACCCACGGCCATTGCCTTGGCTTGCTCATGCCAT
>CM042953.1:5245559-5265559 GCA_023678885.1 Pogostemon cablin
GATTGCTCTCTACGGAAGCGTTTTCCTCATTTGGGAAGCTCGGAATGAAGCGCTCTTCGAGGGCACCCGACCTTCCCCAGATAGCTTGATCAATTCCATACTTATGCATGTAATTAGATTCGATCACTTATCTAGATAAGTTTATTTCTACTTTTGGTTGCTCCGTTTTGGAGTTGTAATTATATGTTTGTGACTTTGGCTTTGGCCTACCATTTTTGAATAATTAACATATCATTCAGAGGTGAAACACAAGTGACAGCAGTAGATATTGAAATTCCCTGTGAGGTAAGTTTTTGGTTCCTGTCGATCCGGATGTTGTTTTGGCATGAAACTTTGCACGCCCAACTGAAATCGCGCAAGGAATTCTTTTTTGAAGTTGGAATTCATTTTCAAGATTCCAATTTTTTTTTATAATTTTTTTATTTTAGCGCATTCAATATGCCGGACGACATCGAACGTGCCCACATATCGACGGATGGAGATCGATTGAGATTGCATGCCCCATCAAAATCGCACAAGGAATTCATTTTTAAGTCGGATTTAATTTTTGAGATTCGAATTCATTTTTATTAGTTTCCCCGCGCACGTCCGTTGCTTAGTATTGCCGAGGATTGCCTAGGATTGCCCACGCCCGTTGCCTCGGATTGCCCATGCCGGGGGTTGCCTAGGAAGAAACTCGCCGGGTTGCCCATGGTTGCCACGGTTGTCCAGGATTGCCCACGGTTGTTGCCTAGGATTGCTCGTGCTGAGACTCGTCGGGTTGCCCATGGCTGCCTATGGTTGCCCATGGTTACCTAGGTAGAACCCCATCGGGATGCCCATGGTTGCCTCGGATTGCGCATTTCGGGTGTCAGGTGTTGCCCAAGAAGAACCTCGTCGGGTTGCCCATGGTTGCTTAGGAATGCCCACGCCCGTTGCCTGGGGTGTCCATGGAGGTTGCCCACATCCGTTGCCTAGGATTACCCACGACGGGTGCTTGGGCGTGCCCACACCATGGCCCATGACCACGGTTGCCCATGGGGGTCTCCCACGTATGCCCACGCCCATTGCCACGGGTTGCCCATGCACAGGCCATGCTTGCACGGCCCATGCCCACAGCTTGCCCACGCCCGTTGCCATGGGTTGCCCATGCACACATGCCATGCTTGCACGGCTTGCCCATGGCCATTTCCTTGGCTTGCCCATGTCATGGCCCGTGCCAAACTCCCGTTGCCCATGATTGCCCATGAGGGTCGCCTACGGCTTGCCAACGCCCATTGCCACGGGTTGCCCATGCATAGGCCATGCTTGCACGGCCCATGCCCACGGCTTGCCCACGACCGTTGCTTTGGCTTGCCCATGCCATGGCCCATGCCCAACTCCCATTGCCCACGGTTCACCACGGGGGTCGCCCACATATGCCCACGCCCATTGCCATGGGTTGCACATACACAGGCCATGCTTGCATGGCCCATGTCCCCGGCTTGCCCATGGCCATTGCCTTGGCTTGCCTATGCCAAGGACCATGCCTAACTCCCATTGCCCACGGGGGTCGCCCACGGCTTGCCCACGTCTTGCCCACGGCTTGCCCATGGGTTGCCCATGCACAGACCATGCTGGCACGGCCCATGTCCACGGCTTGCCCACTACCGTTGCCTTCGCTTGCACATGCCATGGACCATGCTCAACTCCCGTTGCCCAGGATTTCCCACGGTGGTCGCCCACGTATGCCCACGCCCGTTGCCATGGGATGCCCATGCACAGGCCATGCTTGTATGGCCCATGCCCACGGATTACCCACGGCCATTGCATTGGCTTGCTCATACCATAGCCCATGCCCAACTCCCATTGCACACGGCGGTCGCCCACGTATGCCCATGCCTGTTGCCACGAGTTACCCATGCCCATTACAACGGGTTGCCCATGCACATGCCATGCTTGCACGGCCCATGCCCATGGCTTTCCCATGGCCGTTGCCTTGGTTTGCCCATGCCATGGCCCATGCCCAACTTCCGTTGTCCAGAATTGCCCACGGGGGTCGCCCACGGGTTGCCCACGTCCGTTGCCACGAGTTTCCCATGCACAGGCCATGCTAGCACGGCCCTTGCCCACGGCTTGCCCATGGCCGTTGTCTTGGCTTGCCCATGCCATGGTCCATGCCCAACTCCCATTGCCCACGGTTGCCCACGAGGATCGCCCACATATGCCCACGCCCATTGCCACGGGTTGCCCATGCACAGGCCATGCTTGCATGGCCCATGCCCACGGCTTGCCCACGACCGTTGCCTTGGCTTGCCCATGCCCAACTCCCATTACCTACGGTTGCCCACGGGGGTCGCCCACGGCTTGCCCATGCACAGGCCATGCTTGCACGGCCCATGCCCACGGCTTGCCCACGGCCGTTGCCTTGGCTTGCCCATGCCATGGCCCATGCCTAATTCCCGTTGCCTAGTATTGCCCACGGGGGTCGTCCACGTATGCCCACGCCAGTTGCCACGGGTTTCCCATGCACAGGCCATGCTTGCACGGCCCATGCCCACGAAAGTTGCCTTAGCTTGCCAATGCCATGGCCCATGCCTAACTCCCGTTGCCCACGGTTGCCCATGGCAGTTGCCCACGTATGCCCACGCCAGTTGCCACGGGTTGCCCACGCTCGTTGCCACGGGTTTTCCATGCATAGGCCTTGCTTGCACGGCCCATGCCCATGGCTTGCCCATGGCCGTTGTCTTGGCTTGCCCATGCCATGGCCCATGCCCAACTCCCATTGCCCAGGATTGCCCACAGGGGTCACCCACGTATGCCCACGCTTGTTGCCACGGGTTGCCCATGCACAGGCCATGCTTGCACGGCCCATGCCCACGGCTTGCCACGGCCGTTGTCTTGGCTTGTCCATGCCATGGCCCATGCCCAACTCCCATTGCCCAGAATGTCCCACGGGGGTTGCCCACGGTTTGCCCATGCCAGTTGCCATGGGTTGCCCATGCACAGGCCATGTTTGCACGGCCCATGCCCATGGCTTGACCACGGCCGTTGCCTTGGCTGGCCCATGCCATGGCCCAAGCCCAACTCCCGTTGCCCACTGTTGCCCACGGGGGTCTCCCACGTATGCCCACACCCATTGCAACGGGTTGCCCATGCACAGGCCACGCTTGCATGGCCCATGCCCACGGCTTGCCCAGGGTCGTTGCCTAGGCTTGCCCATGCCATGGCCCATGGCTACGGTTGCCCACGGCCGTTGCCTAGGATTGCCCATGGGGTTGCCATGCAAGGGCCAAGGCTTGCCCGTGCCAAGGCCATGCTTGCCAATGCCATGGCCCATGTCCACGCTTGCCCACTCCTGTTGGCTAGGATTGCCCACGGAGGTTGCCCACTCCCATTGCCTAGGATTGCCCACGGGGTTGCCCAAGGGCTGATTGCCTACGTCCATTGCGCACGATTGCCCATGGGGGTTGCCCATGCACACGCTTGCCCATGCCATGGCCACGGCTTGCCCACATGTCCGTTGCGTAGGATTGCCCATGCCGTGGCCCATGCACGGGCCACTGCTTGCCCGTGCTAAGGACACGCTTGCACATGTCATGTCCCATGGTCACGGTTGCCCATGCCCGTTGTCTAGGATTGCCCATGGGTGGTGCCTGGGATTACCTATGACATTGTACTTGCGCGTTCTCTCGATATATTTAAGTTGTCTGCAAAGGATTCTATCCGCCGCTCGATTAGAATTGTACTTTGAGACGGCCTACGTGGCTTATCCGCCATGGGGGCTTGGCTAACGTCACGTGCCCTTGGGGGCCCGGGGGCCCCTACTGCGGGTCGGGGAGTGGACGGCAGGCGCATGCATCGCGTCTAGCTTGGATTCTGACTTAGAGGTGTTCAGTTATAATCCAGCGCACGGTAGCTTCACGCCCCTGGCTTTTCAACCAAGCGCGATGACCAATTATGCGAATCAATGGTTCCTCTCGTACTAGGTTGAATTACTATTGCGACACCATCATCAGTAGGGTAAAACTAATCTATCTCACGATAGTCTAAACCCAACTCACGTTCCCTATTGGTGGGTGAACTATCCAACACTTGGTGAATTCTACTTCACAATGATAGGAAGAGCCGACATCGAAGGATTAAAAAGCAACATCGCTATGAACGCTTGCCTGCCACAAGCCAATTATCCCTGTGGTAACTTTTCTGACACCTCTAGCTTCAAATTCCGAAGATCTAAAGGATCGTTAGGCCATGCTTTCACGTTTCGTATTCGTACTGGAAATCAGAATCAAACTAGCTTTTACCCTTCTGTTCCACACGAGATTTCTATTCTCGTTGAGCTCATCTTAGGACACCTGCGTTATCTTTTAACAGATGTGCCGCCCCAGCCAAACTCTCCACCTGACAATGTCTTCCGCCTGGATTGACCCACTGGGTGAGCCTTGGGTCCAAAAAGAGGGGTGATGCCCCATCTCCGATTCACTGAATAAGTAATATAACATTAAAAGTAGTGGTATTTCACTTTCGCCTTTCGGCTCCCACTTATCCTACACTCTCAAGTCATTTCACAAAGTCGGACTAGAGTCAAGCTCAACAGGGTCTTCTTTCCCCGCTGATTCTGCCAAGCCCGTTCCCTTGGATGTGGTTTTGCTAGATAGTAGACAGGGACAGTGGAAATCTCGTTAATCCATTCATGCGCCTCACTAATTAGATGACAAGGCATTTGGCTACCTTAAGAGAGTCATAGTTACTCAAGAGAAGTGAAGAGAGAGGTGATCTGGAGATTTTAGTTTCTCTCTCTAAAATCTCTTGCTTTTCTTTTGTGACATGGTCTTCTAGCCGATGGTATCTCGTCGAGAGGTGGTGGAGGTTGCTAGAGTAACTTTTCCGACCATCTTCTTCATCGGTTTTTAAGGGTTTTTAGTTGGTTTGTTGAATTGCATGTCATTCGATACTTCTCTTGATGGCGAAAAATAATAGAGGGTCTTCATCCTTGAAGGGAGGGAAGTCTAATGGTGCTAACGGTGTTTCATTCAAGTCATCAAAGGAAGGACATGCAATCAATGTGAAGAATCATGTTCTTCAAATGGAGGAAAATCTCAAATCTAGTGAGATTTCTAATGTTGTTGCTCCTAAAAAACCTTCGAAAACATCTTGTCAGATTTAGGGTATAGAGGAAGAGGTAGCCGTTGTTGATAAAGGTCCTCTTGATACCTTGCATGCAAACTCATCTTCGAAGGAGACTATGAAAGAGGTATTGAAGAGAGGAGGGGATGCGACGTGAGGTGTGGCTGGTTCGAAAGGAGTGGATGTGACGGATGTGGGTATTCATGAGCAACATCTTCCGTTGTTAAGAGATCATGATGTTCACAAACGAGGTTTGCAGCCTCCCTTGAGGAGTGGAAAGGGTTCCAATAGTGGAAAGCGTGGAAAAGCTCTAGCGGATGGTGCTTCTTCCAAGGTTAGTGAACCTCTTGATTATTCGAAGTTTGTTAACAATAATCATGTTGAGAAGGAACGGTTGCTAAAATTCATTCCACCAGCTGATGATGGTTCAATTTATCTTGATTCTAAATATGATTCGAGTGTGTTGAATTATTCATTAGTTGGGTATTTCTCTGGGAGGTTCCCTAGAATGAAGGTGTTGCATGCTATTTGTCGTACTTGGGGAGTTAAGTATATGGTTCATATGCATAGCTCGGGATGGATTATCTTAAGGTTCTTTGGTGAAGAAGATATGTTGAAGGTGTTGCATTTAAGCCCTCACTCTATTTGGGATCGTTTCTTCTTCTGGATAAGCTTCCGAGAGCTTTTCAATTTGAAGAGAAAAAGTTGTCCCGCATTTCTCTTTGGGTCAGATTTCCTTTGCTTCCTTTGGAATTTTGGACCCGGCATCATATCAGTTCTATTGCTTCTGCAATTGGTCGCCCTATATATATTGATGCTCATTCTGGTGATACGGATAGGGTTTCCTTTGTGAGAGTTTGGGTTGATGTGGACATGTCGAAGGATCTTCCTAAGGATGTTACTATTAGATTTCCAAGAGGTGTTTTCAAGCAATAGGTTATTTACGAACAACTCCCTTTTTATTGTCATGTTTGTAATGAATATGGTCACCAAGATGGAGTTTACAAGGCTCCTAGTAAGGAAGCGGTGATTCAGCCTGGTAGGAGAGGCAATGATAAAGGGGTTGAGAAAGTTGGTAAGGATAGTGTTGGTGGTGATCGCAGGGAGTGGGAACACTATGGGTATAAACCTTCGGATGGATTTGTTATGGCTAAGCCTAAAGGAAAACCAAAAGCCAAACCTAAACTGAAAGGTGAGGGTGGTTGTAAGGCCGTGGATGGTAGTTCTGGGCTACCCATCTCATCTCGGTTTAGTGCTCTTTTGGAGGGTAGTGAGCCTCTTGAGAAGTTGGGTTCTTCTCAGATATTGTCTTCCTCTCAAGATGATTGTCATAAGGATGTTGAGGTGCCGAAGAAAGTTAGCAGAAAGGGCAAATCACCTACTAAATTGAATGGTTCTTTAGATTTAGAGGAGGAAGACGTGGTTAGGCTTGCACGTGGTAGATGTGGGAGGTCTAGGTCAGCTACTCGACGCAATACTGGAGTAGTTATTCGTGAACCTAGTGAGGGTGGCAAGCCTCCTAATCCTCATTTATCATGAAGTTCTTAAGTTGGAATGTGCGAGGCTTGGTGGGTGCTCCGGCTCAGCAAGCAGTTTGCAGGTTAGTTCGTGGTCATGACTTATCTTTGATGGGTCTTATTGATACTAAGTTGGGTTTTAATAATGTTGTTGATACTATGAATATTATTGTTCGAGGTTGGTGTTTTGTGCATAACATTGAGGTTGCTTCTAGCGGTCTTATTGTTGTGGTTTGGAACCCTTCTCTTGTTCAGTTTGTCCCTATTGTCATACATGATCAATGTGTTTCTGGTTCATTGATATGCTTGACTACGCATAGGGAGTTTATGGTGTCTGTTGTTTATGGTCGTAATACTGTGGCTCAGATGAAGTTGCTTTGGAGTTCCCTCTTAGATTTTGGTGCCTCGATTGAGTCTCCGTGTTTGTTGATGGGAGATTTCAATTCTATTAGGCGATCAGATGAGAGATCGGCGTCTTCTCAAACTACTTCTAACTGGTTCAGAGTTGATTTTGAAGATTGTTGTGTTAGTTTGGGTTTGGATGATGCCATTTCGCGTGGTTGTTTCTTTACCTGGACAAATGGTGCAAGGTGGAGTCGCATTGACAGAGTGCTTATTAATGATCTTTGGGCGGGTGATAGAAGTATGGTGCAGGTGGATTTCTTGCCTATGGGTGCCACTTCTGATCATTGTGTAGTTATTATCTCCATTTCTCATTGTGAACCTCATAAGAGGAAGCCATTTAGGTACTTAACTATGTGGAGTATTGGTGATGGTTTTCTTGATGGTGTTCGGCAATGTTGGGATCAGATTATTTGTGGAACTAAGCAATTTATTGTTTGCAGAAAGTTGAAGTTACTTAAACCTCATCTTAGGGGTTTAAGCAAAAGAAACTTTCATCATATAGCAGAGAGACCAGAGAAGGCTAGAGCTGATCTTGAACAACTTCAGTTTCTGAGTCATGACGATCTTGGTAACATGGATATTTGGGCTAAGGTGTTGGATGCGCGAAAAGTGGCTTCTTTTTTATCTCATGCAGAGCATTTGTTCTTTACGTAGTTAGCTCGTAATGAATATTTGATTTGCCAGGATAAGTCATCCAGGTTTTTCACAAGTTAGTTAAAGTGAATGGTGGCTGCAATATTATTCCATTTGTTAGAACTGCCTCGGGGCATACTTTTTCCATGGAGGATATGGTTGAGGAGTTTGTTTCTTTCTATAAGGAACTTCTTGGGACTTCTTGGAATTGCCAGCATATTGATGACTCCGTGTTTGAATGGGGTGAGTAGTTGTCGGAGGATCAGAGGGTCGAGCTTGTTGCCCCAGTTTCGAAGGATGAAATCAAACAAGTCATCTGGAGTATGAGTACGCATAAGGCTCCAGGTCCTGATGGATTTTCTGTGAGCTTCTTTAAGGATGCTTGGGATATTGTTGGGCATGAGGTTGTATCTGCGATTCAGGAATTTTATCATTCTGGAAGGCTTCTTCGGCAGTTGAATGCCACGTTCATTACTCTTATTCCAAAAGGAGTACATGACCCGAGTGTGAAAGATTTCAGACCTATCTCATGTTGCAATATTTTATATAAGGTTATCTCCAAAATTATTGCTGGCAAAATCGCTAAGGTTATGGATTTCTTGATCTCAGAGAATCATTTTGGCTTCATTAAAGGGAGATACATGAGGGACTTCATTATGTTGGCACAAGAGGTATTGAGGAATTATGGTTGGAGTAGGGGTTATATTGCTCCCCGTATGACTCTCAAGGTTGACATTAAGAAGGCTTATGATACTGTTGTTGAGAGTTGAATTTCACGCATTTTATATATGCACATTACACCATTTTGTTTAGGAAAGTTATTATTTTTGCATGGAATTGTATACATTTGAGTATTTACATGATTTTGATGCTACTAAGGTGTTTTGTTGAGTTTTGAAGGATAAAACATGATCAAAAGTTCAAAGTTGGAATGAGGAGTGAAAGTGAGAAGGAATGCTGAAAAATACAGTCCATGTTGCACAAATTTTCTGTATTATTGTAGAAGTCTAAACTGATCATGTGATATATGGTTGGAAAGCCACAGAAGAGAGGGTCATTTTGACATAAAGAACACCCGAATCGAATTTCAAACGAGAAAGTTATGATTAAAGTGCTAACATCGCGCATGCTGTACCGAGCAGCAAGTTTGCATGACTTTTTACATATTCAAATGTTGTATTTTCTCAGAGTTCTTTATATAGATAGAAAGCCAAGGAAAAGAGGAACATGTGAGCGTAAAAATAATTCCAATTGGAGTCCGTATGAAGAAGTTATGCTCAAAACGGTGAAGTCGCGCAGTGCAGTCTCCGCAGCTCGGGAGGCCGCTCGGCTCGAGCGGGACCAACATTTTTCGAATTTCCAGCCGAGTAGGATGCTCTCAGAGCCTACACGATGTTTCCATTTCACCCATATGCTGCTCGGCTGGTTTGGGGGCCGCTCGGCCATGAGCTCGGCTCGAGCAAGGTGCCGAGCGGCCCAAAATCGGGCCCAGACGAGACCTGTTCGATGCAGCAGTGTATATATACCCTCAAATCGCGATTCTGAAGCAGTTTCGTGACGAAAACAGCCCTGCATCCATCTTAGAAACAATTAGGGAGATCGAGACGTGAATCGGAGAGAGCCCAGCCATAAACCATCATCAATCCACACTCCTTTTACACCCATATCAGATTACAACCTGATTTCACCATCCATCCACTTCCAAGAGGGTTCCAAGTGCTAATTGAGGGAGAATCAAGCAATTGGAGAGATGGAGAAGGAACGAAAGACTACGTCTACACTAGGGTTTCATAATTCCTATCTTTTCCTTCCTTTTATTTTGATTTTTGGTATGAATTGCTTAGCCATGAGTGTTGCTTGTGACCTCATGGGCTAATTTTATATGCAGTTCTAGGATTTGATGGATTGATTTGGGGATTTAGACCAAAGATTGGGATTTTATGCAGTTGAGCTTTTGATTTTACTTATTTTACTAAGACATGTTAATCTGCTTCGTAACGTCTTCATAATATATTCATGACATCCGCTATAATGCTTGGATTATTGTGTTAGCTTGTGTGCGTTCATGATTGGTATTGTCTATCTGTTAAGGATTAGAGTAGCTCCACTATAAGCACTTTAATTTCATGAACTGGTAAATCAAATACTTGATTAGTTTAGTGGAACAATGCAATTAGACAATCAAGTAGGAAGTGAATAGAACCTTGTAGTAATTCCAGAAAATATCTTGTTAGTCGGGCTTACCATCCGGAGGTATTGTTGCTTGCTTTGATTAGTATCTAGGAATAAGGCTTGATAATATTTATGCACCTTAGGATTTAAACCAGATTATACTGTTAGCTTAGAATCGAATCATATTCGGTGGGATAACAGTGATATGTGGTGTATTTTCAGTGAAACTGCATGAATGAACAATCATAAGTTTAATAACCCAAATTAATTTGTCTCTACCTGATACCTTAGAACTGTTCGTTAACTCTTGATTAGAAACTTACTTTTATTTTTCCTTGCTTTTAATTAATTCAGTTATTTAATATTTTGTTATTTAGATTAATTCTCTACAAACATTGGAAATTGGTTATTCAATTCTGATTAATTAGATTTAATAGTAAAATAAATAATTAACTGTCTTAGCGGGATCGATAATTTAACTTGGGTACTTGCTACTACAATTGACATCCTTACACTTGAGGATTAAATTATAGTGCGCAGAAAAAGTCTATCAAGTTTTTGGCGCCGTTGTGCCGGGGACAGTTTTAATTATTTATTTTCTTTTATTACTTAGTTAATTAGAATATTTTCTTTGGGATTTAATTGTTTTACTTTGGATTTTTCTTGAAGTTGCATGCAAACTAGGTCAAAGACGAGAGCACAAGATCTTGAATTTGATCCTGAAATTGAAGCTTCTGCGAGGAAAAGAAGAGTAAAATCAAAGAATACCAAAGCAACTCCTAAAGCAATTTTAGAGGAGGAAGAAGTGCGGATTGAGAATCAGGCTATCCTAGAAGAGGCTGAATCGGAGTTTGAATCAGAATCTGAGACAGAACCTGAATCAACATCAATGGGAGAAAGAGTCAATGAGGATGACATCGTCATCCGAGAAACATTCAAGTCCACCAATCTAGGAGGATCAGGCGTAGTTGGAGCCATTCAAGCTGATGAAACGAACGACATAAGGCCAGCCCTGATTCATATGGTGGAGAAAAACCCCTTTGCCGGAGGCGTTTTTGATGAGCCCTATGGCCATCTTAAGCGTTTCAACAGCTACATGGATACAGTGAAAGCTGCTGATGCTACTAATGATAGATGGAAGATGAGGCTTTTTCAGTTTTCATTGGTTGATAAGGCAAGGGAGTGGTATGATAAGCTAAAGGGAGACAGTTGCTCAAACTGGACTGAGTTGCAGCAGTTGTTCGTGGATTGATTTATGCCACCAGGAAAGGTTCTTTTACTGAAACAGGAGATTAATCAATTCAAGCAGCGGAGAGATGAGTCGTTTGGAGAGGCTTGGGAAAGGTTTACTGATGCGTTGAGGAGATGCCCACAGCATGGATTCAAAAAGTCTCAACTCATCAGTGTCTTCTATAATGGCCTTGACAACGAATCTAGAGTGTTGGTTGATGCTTCTGCGGGAGGAACAATTTTTGGCAAAACATCCAATGCCGTAGAGAAATTATTTGATGATATCTCTTTGAACTCAAGGGATTGGCCATCTGAGAGGATCCGAGGGACTTATATACTTGGTAAAGTTGCAAAGGTTGAAGAGAAATTTTCTGAAGCTGATAAGAATGATAAGGTTGTCGCTCAATTGGAACAGATGAATAAGAACCTGATTACTCTGATATCAGGTAATAATGGGGGAGGCAACCGAGGGTCTGCAAGTAATGATGTGGTGATGAACCTTCAAGAAGTCGAGGATGCTAATTGGGCTATGGGGCAGAGTCTTCAGGGTTCGAGAGCTCCTCAAAATTGGCAAGGAAATAGGTACCCTCAAGGTAATTCAAACCAAAGGAATAACCAAGGGGGAGGTCCTAGTAGTCAAGGAGGCAATTGGCAGAATCAGAGGCATGAGAACTTCTCTTATTCAAATCCGAATAATGCAGTTCCATATCCTCCTAATTTTGATCATGGCGCTAAAACTGAAGAAGGGAAGTCTAGTATTGATGATGTGTTGGCCAGGTATATGAAGAAGACTGATGGAGATATTGACAAGATTAATAATTGCATTGTTCTCATGGATGCGAATATGACTAAACAGAATGAGGAAGTGAACAAGCAGTTGAAGAATTTGTCATATACCATAGGACAGATATCCTCTACAGTAAATCAGCAGCAAGTGCAGTTGCAGAAAGGAAAATTTCCTTCGGATACGGAAATCAACCCAAAGGAGAGTGTTAATGCGATCACGTTGAGATCCGAGAAGCATTGTAAAGGTCCAAAAACTGATGCAGGACATCACAGAACTTGTACAGAATAAAGCAGAACAGAAGCAGTACGAAACAGGGATGGAGCAGGACTGATTAGACGCCGCTCGGCTACCAGCTCGGCCCGAGCAGACTGCCGAGCAGGTTCAGATGCTGCCGAGTAGGACTTTGGCTAGTTCTGACGTGTCTTCCAATTCAGGTGGGACCCAGCTCGGCACCGCTCGACTTTCGCTCGAGCCGAGCGAGCCGGAGAGCTGCCCTCCAGGGTTTTCTGTGCGTTTGAATTCTGTACAGAGTCAATCTGATCTGGAAATTTCTGATAAAAAGTGGCAGAAAGCGAAGAAACTGAGAGAAGCGGAACAGGTATTCGAGAGAGACAGTTTGGGACTTCCAATTACAAAGGTACCAATTCTTTTCCCTCAAAGAGTCATGTCAAAAAGCCTTGATGAGAAGTTCCGTAAGTTCACTGATGTTATGAGGGATGTCCAAGTCACTATTCCTTTCTCGGAAGCACTGGAAGAGATGCCACATTATTCAAGGTTCATCAAGGAACTTATCTCCAGAAAGAGGAAACTTAACAGTGTGGAGACAATGACTTTGACAGAGAACTGCAGCTCTATTATTCAGAAAAAGCTTCCAGAAAAATTGAAGGATCCAGGGAGCTTCATCATTTCTTGTGAGATTGGAAAAGGACCATCTAGGAGAGCACTGTGTGATTTAGGAGCCAGTATAAATTTGATGTCTTTATCAGTGTTCAAGAAGCTTGGTTTGGGGGAGTTGAAACCTACGTCTGTTGCCCTACAGTTAGCAGATCGTTCGTTGACATATCCCGATGGAGTAATTGAAGATGTACTAGTGAAGTTGTCGAATTTGACTTTTCCTGTGGATTTTCTTGTACTTGACATGGAGGATGAAAAGGATGGTGCGCCTCTGATCTTGGGGCATCCATTCCTTGCAACTGGAAGGGCTCTGATTGATGTGTTCAAAGGAGAGTTGAGGTTGAGAGCCAATGATAAGGAGATCATCTTTTCTTTGAATAAGGAGATGCAGTGGCCTACAGATCAACAGCAGTGCAAGTATGTGGAAGTAGTGAACTCGGAGTGTGATGAGAACTTTATCCTGTCTGATGTAGAGTTCGAGAGTTTGTCCAATGATGCATGTATTGACTATCTTGAGAAGTTACTTGCATTAGGTGATGCAAGGGATGAACAGATAAGGAAGACTACTGCTGACATAGTGAATCGGAATAAGAAGACCACTGTTGAAAGAGAGATGAAGCCTGCTGCCAAGGAAGTGAAGTATGAAGGGAAGAGAGTTGAAGTGGTAGAGGAAATTGTAGAAGCAAGCGTATCTCATACTTTTCCTACTATTAACTCTAATGTGATATTTGATAATCTTTTAGTTGCAGTAAAGATAGATGATCCATATCTGAAGCCTCCGAACATACCTCCGGATTTTTATTCTTATATTGATGTTGAAAATTCTAACTTGTTTGATCCTTGTTTTGCTACACAGGTTGAGCCTACAATTGAGTGGAGGATTGACAAGAAGGACTCAAGACAGTCATGGGAGGAAAAGAATTCAAAGGATCATGTTGGAGTGACAAAGAAAGGTGAGATGATTGGTGAAGTAAATAAGAGAGGAAAGAAGTACCTTAAGGTACGAATGCGAGAGAGCTGTCCTCCGATCCCGTAGGCAAAAAGAGGTATCCCGTCGTGACTCTCTAACGTTAAACATGAGCGCTTGTTGGGGGCTGTTCCTTCAATTTTATTGCTTTTATATGTCTGTGTTGGTGTAGGAGTTTTATTAGGTGTTGCTTGACTGCGGTATATACTTCTTTGCAAACTTAGTTTCTCACTTCGTTTAATCTAAGTTTGGGGGGGTAACGTACATACCTTGTCTTGCAGTATCGAAATAGAATTTTTACATTGTGTTGTTGCTTGGAGAGTCGATTTTTTGCGAATTCTTAATATTTTTGATTTATTTGAGAATATTGAGGGTTCGATTTTTTTTGCGATTTTTCAGGTTTCGTGTTTTGTGGTGTTTATTGTTTGTTTTGTGTTAATCCTAGTGTTGGTATAGTTGATTTTTGGTTCTCTATGATGATTTTCTGATTTTTCTTAGCACTTGATTATATGTGTGATTGTTGAGAAGCAATTTGATATTGTGCTTTGATATTGAGATGCTTGAAATTTGATTATGTGCAAGGAAGATTAGCTATGTAGCTTTATTAGGTTTGCTCGTTCATTCGTATAGCCATGTGAGATTTTGAGCCTTTTAAAATCATGAGAAATTTCATGATTCAGTTTATTCTTGTGAGTGTCGTTCATACACACGTATTCTAGAACTTGGCTTTTTATCTTGCTTGAAGCTACGTGTTTGACTAGACAATAGGAAATGATCTTAGGCCATCTTTGTTTTTTATTAGTCACTAGCCATATTATTTTCCTACCTAATGAAATATCCGTAGTCAACCCTTTTGAGCCTAAAAGCCTTATTTGTTGGAAGCCTACGTGATTAGCCAATTGATCCCTTTTGATAGCCTTTAAAAAATTCCTACCTAGTAGAGAGTTGAAGGAATCAAGTTGGTGTCTTGTGATGAAGTATATAAGGAGAAATAAGTTGGAAGTGATGAAATTTGTTGAAGAGAGTGGTTAAATTGTTGCATAAAGGGGTAGTGCCCGAAACTGGTACCCCATGAAAAGGGTAGTGCCTGAAACTGGTACCCTTATTTGAAAAAGAAAAAAAAAAGAAAAGAAAAGAGGGAAGAAGAAAGAAAATTTCAAGTAAGGATGTGGTGTTCAAAAGTGAAGGATGAATCAAATTGCAAGAAGCATTGAAGAGCGTTGAAGAAGAAAGAAGAAAGTAAAGCAGTTTGTTGAAAAGCTATAAGTCTTCTTTTATTCTCTACTAGTGATTGAGTCACGATATCCATATATTTCCTATCTTTACCAAAGAGCCAACATTACAACCTAATGCAAGACCTTTGTGATCCTATTGTTGAAATTATTCCTTTAGTCGAGAGTTGAGATGATTGCCAAGCTTATGGTTACGCGTGTGTTTGACACCTTACCCTAAAGTGTATATATCTCACACTCGAGCGATGAGCGTAAATACTACCCGTGAGAATGGTTGGATGAGCATTCCGAATGAGTGAAATAGTTGATTTGAATTGTATGTTCTTAGATGGATGGTTATTTTGCATCTGAAGTATGATCTCTGAATTGTTATATTGACTTGGATGTCTCCTGCTGTGAAATTTCCTCTCAATTAATCTATTGGTTTTTAAGGTCGTTGCCTCGGGACGAGCAACAGGTAAGTTTGGGGGTTTGTTGAGAGTTGAATTTCACGCATTTTATATATGCACATTACACCATTTTGCTTAGGAAAGTTATTATTTTTGCATGGAATTGTATACATTTGAGTATTTACATGATTTTGATGCTACTAAGGTGTTTTGTTGAGTTTTGAAGGATAAAACATGATCAAAAGTTCAAAGTTGGAATGAGGAGTGAAAGTGAGAAGGAATGCTGAAAAATACAGTCCACGTTGCACAAATTTTCTGTATTCTTGTAGAAGTCTAAATTGATCATGTGATATATGGTTGGAAAGCCACAGAAGAGAGGGTCATTTTGACATAAAGAACACCCCAATCGAATTTCAAACGAGAAAGTTATGATTAAAGTGCTAACATCGCGCATGCTGTACCGAGCAGCAAGTTTGCATGACTTTTTACATATTCAAATGTTGGATTTTCTCAGCCAAGGAAAAGAGGAACACGTGAGCATAAAAATCATTCAAATTGGAGTCCGTATGAAGAAGTTATGCTCAAAACGGTGAAGTCGCGCAGTGCAGTCTCCGCAGCTCGGGAGGCCGCTCGGCTCGAGCGGGACCAACATTTTGCGAATTTCCAGCCGAGTGGGGTGCCCTCAGAGCCTACACGACGTTCCCATTTTACCCATATGCTGCTCGGCTTGTTTGGGGGCCGCTCGGCCATGAGCTCGGCTCGAGCAAGGTGCCGAGCGGCCCAAAATCGGGCCCAGACGAGACCTGTTCGATGCAGCAGTGTATATATACCCTCAAATCGCGATTCTGAAGCAGTTTCGTCACGAAAACAGCCCTGCATCCATCTTAGAAACAATTAGGGAGATCGAGACGTGAATCGGAGGGAGCCCAGCCATAAACCATCATCAATCCACACTCCTTTTACACCCATATCAGATTACAACCTGATTTCACCATCCATCCACTTCCAAGAGGGTTCCAAGTGCTAATTGAGGGAGAATCAAGCAATTGGAGAGACGGAGAAGGAACGAAAGACTACGTCTACACTAGGGTTTCATAATTCCTATCTTTTCCTTCATTTTACTTTGATTTTTGGTATGAATTGCTTAGCCATGAGTGTTGCTTGTGACCTCATGGGCTAATTTTATATGCAGTTCTAGGGTTTGATGGATTGATTTGATTGATTTGGGGATTTAGACCAAAGATTGGGATTTTATGCAGTTGAGCTTTTGATTTTACTTATTTTACTAAGACATGTTAATCTGCTTCGTAACGTCTTCATAATATATTCATGACATCCGCTATAATGCTTGAATTATTGTGTTAGCTTGTGTGCGTTCATGATTGGTATTGTCTATCTGTTAGGGATTAGAGTAGCTCCGCTATAAGCACTTTAATTTCATGAACTGGTAAATCAAATACTTGATTAGTTTAGTGGAACAATGCAATTAGACAATCAAGTAGGAAGTGAATAGAACCTTGTAGTAATTCCAGAAAATATCTTGTTAGTCGGGCTTACCATCCGGAGGTATTGTTGCTTGCTTTGATTAGTATCTAGGAATAAGGCTTGGTAATATTTACGCACCTTAGGATTTAAACCAGATTATACTGTTAGCTTAGAATCGAATCATATTCGGTGGGATAACAGTGATATGTGGTGTATTTTCAGTGAAACTGCATGAATGAACAATCATAAGTTTAATAACCCAAATTAATTGGTCTCTACCTGATACCTTAGAACTGTTCGTTATCTCTTGATTAGAAACTTACTTTTATTTTTCCTTGCTTTTAATTAATTCAGTTATTTAATATTTTGTTATTTAGATTAATTCTCTACAAACATTGGAAATTGGTTACTCAATTCTGATTAATTAGATTTAATAGTAAAATAAATAATTAACTGTCTTAGCCAGATCGATAATTTAACTTGGGTACTTGCTACTACAATTGACATCCTTACACTTGAGGATTAAATTATAGTGCGCAGAAAAAGCCTATCAACTGTCAACTGGGACTTCTTACGGGGCGTTCTAATGGGTCTTCGTTTTCCCCCATTGATGATTGGGTGGATCATGGAGTGTGTGACCACTACTTCTTTTTCTATTCTTGTTAATGGGGTGCCAGAAGGTTACTTTGAGGGGAAGCGTGGTCTTTGCCAGGGCGATCCTCTTTCTTCCTTCCTATTTGTGAAGTGCATGGATTATTTCACTAGATCCTTTAAGAAGCTTTCCAATGCTAATATTTTCAAGTTTCATTCCAGATTGTGTACGAGAGTTAGTTTGTCTCACTTAGTATTTGCGGATGACTTGATTTTATTTGCTTATGGTGATGTTCAAACTGCTCAACTAATTTCTCAAGCTTTGCATACCTTCTCTTCAGTGTCAGGATTAGAAATTAGCAATGAGAAATCTAGTTTGTTTATGGCTGGCATTTCTGAAGATGTGGAGCAGGGTATTCGGGCCATTCTACCTTTTCAAGATGCTTCGCTGCCTGTTCGTTATTTGGGCATCCCTTTGCATAGGCTGATTTTGAGCCTTTGCTTGAGAATATTTCTAGTCTCATTCGTGGCTGGTCTTCTCGCCATTTCTCATATACTGGTAGATTGGAGTTAGTTCATTCTGTTATCTATGGGATCTTGAATTTTTGGGCCTCAATGGTCAAGATTCCCATAGGTGTTATTCAGCGTGTTGAGCGGATGATCCGCTTATTTTTATGGGGCAGAAAGCGTGGCTCTGTTAAATGGTCTGAAGTTCTCCTCTCTAAGGAGCAAAGAGGATTGGGACTTAGTAACATTGAGCTTATGAATGATGTAGCATTGTGTGGTGTTATATGGGACATTCATTTGGAGAAGAATTCATTGTGGCTTCGATGGATTCATGAAGTTTATATTCATGGGGTGTCGGTTTGGGATGCTATCCCAACCAATGCTGCGTCTATTGTGTGGAAGGATTTGCTTAAGGCACGTGATCGTATACGAGCATGGTTGCCAGGGGATCCTCTTGATGCTTTCATGGAGTGTTCTGAATTGGGCAGCCTTGTTACTTGGAAGCATTATAATATGGTTGCCCCATCAGCCCTAAGGAGATTCTTCTTTGCGAAGATTTAGTCTTCTTGTGTCCTTAGGAAGCATGTGTTTCGTATGTGGATAGTGGCTAAGAATCGCTTAGCTACTTTGGATCATTGGCATGTCGAGGGAGATTGCACGGAGTGCTGTTTTTGTGTGGGTGTTCATGAATCAAGGGATCATTTGGTCTTTTAGTGTTCTTTTTCAAGTACTGTTTGGAACCAAGTGCGCTCTTTCATTGGGTGGCAAAGGCGTATTTCTACCATCTTTGCAGGTGTCAAGTGGATTTCTAAAGATCGTGGTACTCGGAAAGCAGATCGTAGACGGAGAGAGCATGCTCATTTTGCTATGGTTTACTTTATTTGGAAAACGAGGAATGATGCCATATATGATAATTCTAGACCGACTGTTAGTTGTGTTGTAAATAATATTTTAATGCATGTAGCTAGGTTTTAGTTTCTCCTAGATAGATGATTATGTTCGGACCCTTTCAATGTTTGTATCGTTGGGGCCCAGTTTTCGACCTTAGTCGTTGAGGTTTGCTTTTGTACATTGTATCTGCCTTCGGCCTTTTTTATGAACATTAACATCTATATTCAGAGTCACAGTTACTCCCGTCATTTACCCGCGCTTGGTTAAATTTCTTCACTTTGACATTCAGAGCACTGGGCAAAAATCACATTGCGTGGGCATCCGCAGGGACCATCGCAATGCTTTGTTTTAATTAAACAGCCAAATTCCCCTTGTCCGTACCAGTTCTGAGTCGACTGTTTGACGCCCGAGAAAGGTCCCCGAGGGAGCCATTCCCAGTCCCCCGGCCGGCACTCGACGACCCACTCTCACCGCCCGAGCAGCTCGAGCAGTTCGCCAACAGCCGACGGGTTAGGGATTGGGACCCCCGTGCCCAGCCCTCAGAGCCAATCCTTTTCCCGAGGTTACAGATTCATTTTGTTGACTTTCCTTGCCTATATTATTCCATCGACCAGAGGCTGTTCACCTTGGAGACCTGATGCGGTTATGAGTACAACCGGGCATAGACGATACTCAGTCCTCTAGATTTTCAAGGGCCGCCGGGGGTGCACCGGACACCACGCGACGTGTGGTGCTCTTCCAGCCACTGGACCCTACCTCCGGCTGAGCCATTTCTAGGGTGGGCGGGCTGTTAAATAGAAAAGATAACTCTTTCCGAGGCCCCGCCGACATCTCCAGACTCCTTAACATTGCCATCAACCGCCTTGTCACAGTTCAGGAATTTTAACCCGATTCCCTTTCAGAGCACGTGCTGAATGCGCTGTCTGTCGAGCTTCCCCCGACCCTTAGGATCGACAAACCCATGTGCAAGGCCCGTTCACATGGAACCTTTCCCCTCTTTGGCCTTCAAAGTTCTCATTTGAATATTTGCTACTACCACCAAGATCCGCACCAATGGCCACTCCGCCCGGGCTTGCGCCCAGGGATTTGCATCGACCGCCATGCCCTCTTACTCATCGGGGCCTGGCCCTTGCCTCGACAGCCGATTATAGGTCGTGCGCTTCAGCACCATTCATTTTCGGGGCTAGTTGATTCGGCATGTGAGTTGTTACA